>PVJH01029733.1:0-25692 GCA_004026705.1 Nesogale talazaci | reverse complement strand
TGGTGGCCTCAGGATACTTCCACCGAATGCCTATGACTGGCTTCCAAGAGTCTGGAAGTGTGAGCTGTCTGGCCAGACATCATACGGTGCAGGAATACTGTTAACTTCTACCATAATTCTGTGGGTCAAAAAAGTCACAGGGCCACCCAGATTTCAAGGGAGGGAAGGTAGAGAAATAGACTACCTTTCTAGGGGAGAATGGCACATCATTAATGCGGAAGAGCACATGTGATTGAAGATACTGTTGCAGCTGTCTTTGGCCACTAGGACCCTAGGTAATTGTTGTTTTCTTACTTGTACTTTCCTGCATGGGCAGCATTTTGTACACGACGCAGGTATTGCTTTTATTATCAGAAAAAGAAAGTGATTAAGAGAAATACGGTGTGCACTAGCATAGGTCACCATCAGTACAAGAGAGAGTTCCACAGGATTTCAGACTCTCATGAAGTCTACTTTCTGGAACCCTTGAGGTAAGAGGAAACCAGCACTCTTGCTCTGAGATCGTCTTTAAATCTTCAACCCCAAACATTCACCCTACGTCTTCTTTAAAACAAGTGAATCTTACGTTTCATTGGGGGCGGGAAGCTGGAAATCTCTGCCCGGAGAATTGTGTGCTTTTAAAATCTACCTACCCAGGATCAAGTCATCAGCAATCCTCAAAGCCGAGTGGGCATGTGAGTGCTCCTGGGGACCAGGCAGGACAAGGAGGCTGAGCATGCGCCGTACAGCTTGAAGAACAGTCACCCAAGTGGGTAATTAAACTGTTTTTAAAAATTGTTGCTGGAGACACAGGGTCGGGATTGCACCCCATCTGACTCCACCACACCGAGGCAAAATGCTAAGGGTGTGTGGCAGAGATGTAGGGGAGGGGGAACAGAGCATGGGGGTCCTGAGGGAGTGCCAAGGATAGACTTTGGGCCCAGGGCACAGCACCCCATCAGGCTCGACCAAAGGACACTCCTAGAGGTCAACAAACAGACCTTGAACTATTTACAGGTTTTTCTTATTATTTTTCTTTATATATTTAATTTTTTCTGGGCATTGGTATTTTTGTTATTGTCATTTTGTTTTCCTTTGTTGCTTCATCTTGCTATGTCTTTTTTTTTTGGTGCATATTATTATCGCTGCAGGTGTATCTAGGTAAGATAGGCTGGATTAACAGTCTGGCGGAGAAAACAACGCTACCAATACTTCTGGGGGAACATGGGAGAGGGAGATGGGGGAAAGGTGGTGGTGTTCACAAGCCCAGGGTCAAGGGAACAACAACTGATCCAAAATCAGTGGTGAGGTGGGTATGAGAGGCCTGGTAGGAATTGATTAAGGATAATGTAACTGGGAAATTACTGAAACCCAAATGAAGGCTGAGCAAGATAGTGGGACGAGAGGAAAGTAAAGGGAAATAGAGGAAAGAACTAGGAGGTAGACAAAGAGCATTTATAGAGGTCTAAAGACAGCCATTTCATAGGTAAATATGTTTTTATATATGATGGGGAAATCTATGTGCATATAGTTATAGGGTTAGTGTTAAGGCAGCAGGTGGGCATTGGGCCTCTACTCAAGTACCTCAATGCAAGAACACTTTGTTCTATTAAATTGGCATTTCACGATCCTCATCTTCCTGAACCAATCAACGAAGACAAATGGGTACATAAGCAAAAGTGATGAAGAAAACAGATGGTGCTTAGCTATCAAAAGATAACTGGGGTCTTAAAGACTTGACAGTATATAAATGACCATCTAGCTCAGAAACAACAAAGACCTCAAGGAAGAAGCACACCAGCCTGTGTGACCATGAGGTGTCAAAGAGATCAGGCACCAGGCATCAAAGAACAAAAATCACATCACTGTGTGCCCACCTTCCTGATATGATCGCTGAAGACAAATGTGTGCAAAAGCAAAAGTGCCAAAGAAAGCTGATGGTGCCTGGCTATCCAAAGATGGAGCGTCTGGGGTCTTAAAGGCTTGAAGGTAAATAAGCGGCCACCTAAGTCAGAAGCAACAAAGCCCACATGGAAGAAGCACACCAGCCTGTGTGATCAGGAGGTGTCGAAGGATCAGGTATCAAAGAACAAAAAAATTATTGTGAATGAGGGGGAGAGCAGATTGGGGACCCAAAGCCCATCCCCTTACAGAAGGGTCATGGTGAGGAAACGAGCCAGTCAGGATGCAGTGTAGCAATGATGAAAAACATACAACTTTCCTCTAGTTCTTCAATGCTTCCACTCCCCCAACTATCATGATCCTAATTCTGCCTTACAAATATGGCTAGACATAGGTACAGATAGGAACTGGAAACATGGGGAATCCGGGACAAAGGATATACACTGGTACAAATAGGAACTGGAAACATGGGGAATCCAGGACAGATGATCCCTTTGGGATCAGTGGTGAGAGTACTGATACTGGGAGGTGGAGGGTTGGTGGGGTAGAAAGGGGGACTGATTATAAGGATCTACATATAACCTCCTTCCTGGGAGACAGACAACAGGGAAGTGGGTGAAGGGAGACATCGGACAGTGTAAGATATGACAAAATAGCAATTTATAAATTATCAAGGTTTCATGAGGGAGCGAGGAGGAAGAGGAAAAAATGAGGCACTAATACCAAGGGCTTAAGTAGAAAGCAAATGTTTTGAGAATGATGATGGCAACAAATGTACAAATGTGCTTGGCACGATGGATGGATGTATTGGATTGTGATAGTTGTTTAAGCCCCCAATAAAATTATCTTTAAAAAAAATTGAACTGAGCCCCGGTTACGTAAGTGGTTGAGTGCGGGACTGTGGCCTGTGGGCTTGGTGGTTCAAATCCAGCGGCGGCTCTCAAGAGCAGCACTGTGTAGCGCCCACGACCACCAGAGGCAGTGATGCCCACAAAAAAAAAAAATTGTTGAATTGGTTTAGATTCTTCTGTGTGTCCTCCCAAGCAGAACTTAGAGGAGGTTCCGGAGAGCTGAACCTCTGAGCTTGCCTTCCTTGCAATGTCCCGCACTGTTCTAGACGGCCCATCACAGAGCCATTTTCCCAAATGCCTGGCGCCCGCTACAACCAGCTTTCCCGAAGTCCATCTACACAAAGGGCTCGTTTCTTCAGTGCTATTTTTTTTTTCCTTTAAAGCAACCAAATTACTTTCACAATGGCCACAGAGAGTGTCCGCAGTGCTGGTTTCTATGAACAAATATTCATCGACCAGCTCTGTGGCCCCAGAACAGTGATACTCCATTGACCAGCTCAGCAGTGTGGTATTTCATCCACGCCAATGATGTGTTAAATGTCACCTGCCTGCCCGGGAGGGTGAGGTAGACTCAGCTAGATGATTTGCTGCCTTCGAGCAGCTTATATGGGTGGAGAGACACAGGACAATCATTTGCCGGATACAAAGCAGAAGGGAATCAACTTTAAAAATCCACATGGAGCCAGGTATGGTAGGGCCCCCGAGTGTGGCCAGGATTTGACCCAGGGCTTTGTGGAGGCTATCCTGTTCAAACTGCGCTCTGAAAGGTAAAAGCATGACTGCCTGATATGAGGTGGCCAGACTTCCTGGCTGAGGGCACGGGGTGAGCACAGGCGGCCCTTTTAAAGCTAGTGTGCGGCAAAAGCAGCCAGGGCATTCAGACCAACTCCCAGGTCACTCCCTGCCTCCTAGAGACGCGGAGGGTGAAGAATTGGAGCCCACGTGGATTGTGGCCGTGTTTCGCAGGATAATTGTTCAGAGGGGACCCGTGGGGCTGGGAGATGGTTAGAACCTGTGGGCGTAACCTTAAAATGCAAGGGGGTGGGGGTGAGAGAAATCAGAGCGGACAGGGCGTGTGGCGATGCTTGGAATCCTGGGCTGTGACTGAATTGTGGGGAAGAGAGGCGGCAATGGATCCAAGGTTTCCTATCCGGGAAGACTCGGAGGCCGGCATTGCTAAGAAGGCAGGAGCCTAGGAGCTTAGGAGAGGCGTCCAGTGTTTGAGGCGGGTGGAGACTGGCACCACAGAGGGAGCCCACGTGGTCACTGTGCGTCACAGAACCCACTCTGGGAGGGAAAGGTCCTTCTTAAAAGGGCCACGGCAGGCTGAGGGGGGTGGTGGCAGGTGGGGGCTAGAAGAGAATGGGAAACGGGAAACACCCCACGTCGCATGCAGCTTGGCTTGAGCGGTCAAAGAGACCCCACCTGCTGACAGGCTCTCTTTCTCGGACATTGAATCATGGCGCCAATGAGAAGGGTCCTTGACTTGAGAACTTCCCCAAACGGCTGCCATGCTCTGTGTGCTAGCACACAGCCTCAGGCTGCGTGTGCACAGACCTCTGAAAGGTGACCACTGAGGGGCTTTGGAGTCAAGCCTCTAGAACTTTCCACACAGCTGTGAGCAGAAAGATGAGGTTTAAAATGTGCTTTCTGGCAATGGTCACTACAGCCAGTGAGCATCAATTTACAACTGTGGTTCTCACCCTATGGGTTGAGACCCCTTGGGGGGGGGGGTGTCGAACGACCTTTTCACAGGGGTCACCCAATTCATAACAGTAGCAAAACGACAATGATGAAACAGTAACGGAAATAATTTTATGGTTGGGGGAGCGTCCCGACCACATGAGGAACTGTATTCCAGGGTCGCGGCATGAGGAAGGTTGAGAACCGCTGATTTGAAAGCTCTCCTGGTGACATTCTCCTGAGAATTCGGGGAAATTCTGATTTTCCTCCTTGAAAGCGGGGCGGGGGTGGGGGTGGGGGTGCGGATACAAAATGCTCAGTACCATTAGAACAAAGATCTTGTTGAAGGGCTATTTCCCCACCTGGGGGGTGGGGTGGGGGCACTGGAAGACCTGGCTGGGCCGGCTGCTGGGGATCTGTCAGTCCTATGTTCTTCATGATGGTTGCCGCCATCGGCATTGGCCTAGTGAATGGTCCCGGGGGCCGCCCCATCAGCTCCCCGCCCACTGAGCTTCCACCCAACCTGTCGGCTGTTGTGCACTGGACACTGTTCCCCAGCAGGGCTGTGTTCCAGGCCAGGGTCCGGCAAGCGCCGGCCCTTTCAGTGTCTGCATGTGGCTCTGGAGAAAGCCAGGCTCACACAAGGGATCCTTTCTCTCTTTGCTCACTCCCTGTGAGATATCCCTGAGGAGAAGAAGCTACATGGACCTACGCTGATCTACCTAGATCCCTGGACCTGGAGAAGCCATGTGAATGAAGACCACTGTCAGCACTGAGATGCTTACAGCGCCACTGGATCCACAAGCCTTTCCACCCACTGGCCTGTGATCTTCCTGCATTCAGTGTAACTGCATGTGTTTCATGAGTCTGAAGAGGACTTTCTGCATTGCTGTCAGACATATGGGCTAATATCAGACTTATAGACTTGATCTAGGCTAGGCTGGGATGTTTTTTCAATGTTCAATTTGTATACAAACCTCTCTCTTATAAACCTGAGTGTCTCCATGAATCTGCTTCTCTAGTCTACTCAGACTCACACAAGGCTGCAGCTAACTCTAGCTGTGTGCTCAGAAAGAGACAGAGTGGCTTTGATGAATATCTGCTGGTCATTGTCACAAGTCACCAGTGATTTGCTATAGTCTATTTTAGACGTGTTCCACTGCTAGTCATAAAGTTTCCCTCAGGAATGTTCCTTCTATTCCTTTTGTGATTTTTTTTTTCTTAGTCTGGAAACATGCCAAAATCTGTTCACTTGGGGTGACCCTGCTGGTATTTTGAAATATTGGTGACATCGCTTCCAACATCATAGCAAGCCACCAGCAGACAATTGTGTTCACGAGGCACCTGTACAGAGATCAAGAGTCAATCTTTCAAATAGAACACAGGAACACTGCATGGTTTAAAATCAGGAATGAAAAAAAAATAAAAATAAAAAATAAAATCAGGAATGGTGTGCATCAGGGCTGTAGCTTTTCATCAGACCTATTCAGTCTGTATGCTTAGCAGCCTGTGAGCTTAGCAAATAATTCAGGAAGCTGCACTCTATAAAGAAATATGTGGCATCAGGAAGTCTTGTAGACAATTTCTGTAGGTAGTCAACAACCTTGGCTGAAAGTGAAGGTTTAATGTCCTTGCTGATGAAAATCAAGGACTATAACCCTCAGAATGGATCATAACTCACTGCAAAGTTTAAAATCCACACCACTGGACCAATGTGGAGCAGCATGATATATGGAGAAAAGGTGTACATTGTCAAGGATTTCATTTTTCCTGGATCCACAACCGACGCTCACAGAAGCAGCAGTCAAGGTATTCAATGAGGTGTTGGGCCAGCAGGCAAATCTCCCGAGACCTCTTTGAACATGCTGAACAGCAAATGTATTGGGGCTGAGCCCCGGTGGCGTAGGGGTTGTGCGCGGGACTGCGGCCCACTGGGTTGGAGGTTCAAATCCAGCAACAAGGCTAGGCCTCCTACTCCCACCACCGGAGGGCAGAGATGCCCCCCCCTCAAAAAAAAAAGCAAATGTATCACTTCTAACCCCAAATCAGGGTATTTCCCATCTCCTCATCCTCATACGAAAGTTGGATGTTGACGAAGAAACACTGAAGAAAGATGGAGGCATTTGCATGACGGTGTTGGCAGAGAATAGGGCAGCCAGAAAATGAGCATGTCTGCCTTTGCCTTGGAAGAACTACAGCCAGCGTGGGCCGAAGAGGCAGGGTGGCAGGTCTCTTACTCACCTTCTTTGGATAAGTGGTCAGGAAAGACAGGTCTCTGGAGTGGACGTCGCGCTTGGTAAAGTAGCTGGCCATCCCCCAAGAGGAAGACTTTCACAGTGGCTGCAACGGTGGGTTCACACGTGACAATTGTGAAGTCGGGCCAGGGCCAGGGGGGTCTGTGCTGCTACAGGCGGGGTCGCTGTGACTTGGAGCTCCCTCACTGGAGCCCAACAACGAGAAGAATATTCGGAAGTGTGGGAAATCTCAAAACTATCCTCATGCCTGTTTTACGGCGTGTCTTCTTTTAGAGCATTCTGGCTCTCAGTGGTGCCACCTTCAACCAGGAAACAGCAGGATTCCTTTTCTGAGCCCCCAGGTGCTAAGTACGGTGGAAGGCATTTTCAGTGTGACCTCATTAAATTTTCCCAATCAGCCTCCAAAGTAGGATTGACTGTGTCTTCCCTCCTCCCCCCAAACTATATGTGGAGGAGCCCTGGTGGCAGAATGGGTTAGAAGAAAGAGGCTAGACAACTCCCAGACAGACTGCAGTCTCAGAAACCTACAGGCACGGTTCAACCCTGTCCCGTGGGGGTGCGACGAGTCGGAATCAACTAGATGACAATGAGTTTGAGGTCGTGGGGGGATGCAGGTGAGCATGGCCAGTGATTCTCGGAGAGTTGTAAGTTGTGTCATCATCCCTGGGGATCTGATGTGATCAGTCCATCAGTGATAAAGGGATCGGAGAGGGAGGTGACGACCTTGCTCGGGTCACAGCCCTGATCAGATAGAAGGGGTTTTCCTGAGGTGTAGCCAGCATCATCGTGTACCGTGGAAAAGATAAAAAGAGTAAGAAGGGAGCAGGAAAGATGAGACTTCAATAACACCAGCAGAAAGACCCAGGAGCAGAGCATAACCTTTGAACCCAGAGACCCAGTGCTGAGACGTTTCTAGACCAAGCGGAAGATGTGCAGCAAAATACATGGAGATCTCCAAAGACTGCCTAACCCACAGATGCTGAGAGGAGACGAGAATGTTCCCCCAGAGCCAGCGAAGAGGAAGCCTTCCCTTAGAACCCGTACCCTGAATGGAAATTTCTAACCCCTAAACTAGCCGGAAATAAATTTATTAAAGTCATCCAAGCATGATACTTTGTTGCAAGTGAAGAGGAAGCCTTCCCTTAGAACCGGTACCCTGAATGGAAATTTCTAACCCCTAAACTAGCCGGAAATAAATTTATTAAAGTCATCCAGGCATGATACTTTGTTGCAACAGCACTTAGTAACTGAGACTATAGAAACCCCAAACCCAAGCACACTGCCATTGAGGCTATTCAAACTCACAAGGAACCTATCTAGGGCTTCCAAGGCTGCAAGTTTTTTTGTTTTTGTTTTTTGGGTTTTTTTTTTGGGGGGGGGGGGCAGGGGAGGCATCACTGCTCTCCCGTGGTGGGAGTAGGAGGCCCAGCCCCACTGCTGGAATTGAACCTCCGTCCCAGTGGGCCGCAGTCCCGCGCACAACCACTACGCCACTGGGCCTCAACCCAGGCTGCAAGTTTTTATGAGAACTAATAGCCTCATAGTTCTCCCATCGAGTGGCTGGTAGGTTTGAACTGCCAACCTCATGGTTAGCAGTCCAATGCTTGTCCTACATTGCCATCAGTACTCCTTATCTAAGATAGTAGTGACTATTAAAAACATTTTGTTGATGAGGAGAGAGTCTCATAGAGGGTAAGCCACATGAGGTCTGACCTGCAGAGCTGTATTTATGGACAACAACAGTGCCTATGGCGATTAGTTGAAAATTGCTGAGTGGTCTATCAAGTCTGGTGAAGGAAACTGCCCTGGCAAATAGAAACTGTTCATGGATGCCCCTTCATCAATTGGTGCCCAGGGTAAGTGGAACGCCTGCTGTGTCCCGGTGCCCACCTAAATCCCTGGGAGATCATACAAAACTCAAACCCAGTGTGAGTCCGGAGTTTAGGAGGTTTTGCCCACAGCTCACTCCGAAAGCACAGGCATGTGGTAGACCAGACGCACTCTAGCAATCTCCCACCTCCAACTCTGTGACTGTGTTAGTCCGGGTTGACTAGAAAAACAAATCCACAGACACCCATATCTGTGTAAAGAGAGAGGGTTCTATCAAAGAGCATTTGATTATTGAGAAAACATCCCAGCTCAGTACGGATCAAGTCCACAAGCCTGATGTTAGCCCGTATGTCCAATACCCATCTATAAATTCCTCTTCAGATTCATGAAACACATGCACTGATAAAGAATACAGGAAGCTCACAGGCCAGCTGGTGGAAAGTCTTGTGGATGCAGGGGCGGTGGAAGCATCTCAGCACTGGTGCGGGTCTCCACGTGGCTCCCCCAGCACTGGCCGCTTCAGCGTAGCTCCATCAGGCTCATTGCCAGTGATCTCTCACAGGAAGTGAATGATTGTCCCACCTTCAGTGAGCTGTTGATCTCCTTAGCAGCTCCAAATGAGGTCCTCAAGCTGTGACCTGATTGACAGGCTAAGCCCTGCCCCTTCACTCTTAAACCTCAGATTGACAACAGATTGTGTAACTACCACAGCGACTAAGTTGGACCAATAAATAAGCTTGAAAAACCTGGGTCCCGACAAGCTCATTTGAAACATAGATTCTTGGTAGAAAGCCACATCTTTTAAAAAACATCTTCTGACAGTGATGCGGAAAAAACAAAACAAAACAAAACTTCTTCCTACCTCACCTCTGACTCCAGCCTGGGCTCAGCGTTCTTTCTGGGCTGAGAGGAGTTCCCTCTCAATCCTCAGTGGACTCAGCTCAGGGAGAGCAAGGCAGCTGCTGTCTGAGAATCCTAGAAGAATTCAGCCAGTGCTGGATTCCACTCAGCCTTCCACTCAGTCGTCCCTCAGCCCTCTCTCAAGGGAAGCCCAACACCTAGCTGGGACAGGCCCACCTTACCCGTAGGCCTGAATGCACACATTGTAGAGACAAAGACACAGGCCTTGCCCAGAGACCTCTGGTGATCCTGATAGCAGATAAGGAAGAAGTCATGCAACATACTGGCATGGAGCAGCAAACAGAGAGGATGACGGGACTGAACCCACGCAGAGCTATTTGGTTCTCCTCCTAAGAAGAACATAATACAGAGGACAGCACTGAAGAAATAGCCCAGGGAGAGTGGCAGGTCTGTCCAAGAGGGAAAGAGAAATAAAGAGAGTGGATCTCACCAAAGCCCATCAACGGGGTGAAAGACTAAGGGAGTGCAACAGGGCAGCAAGGGGAGCAAAGTAACCAAGTCCCCAAGGAATCCTGAACATGGACTTCTGATCGGGGGACAGCGCTTGGCACCTTATCTCCTAAGGGTCAGCAGATAGACCTGGAACTATCTATCAGTTTTTGTTTGTTTTGCCCTGTGTCAATGTATATCAACTAGACAGAACAAACAATCCTGGGGAGAAAACAACAGGACTGGCAGTCCTGTGGGGGGGGGGTGTGCATGTGGGGGTGGTATAGAAGAGGATGGGCTAGGCAGCAGGATCAGAGAGCCAAAAACCTCAGAGGGAACAACAAGAGATCTAAAAAATGATGGCAGTGAGGAGGTCTCGTGGGGTTTGATCATTTGCAATGTATCCAAGGGGAATTACTGAGAGCCGTGTAAAGGGTGAGCATGATAGTGGGACAGGAGGAAGGTGAAAGAAAATACAGGAAAGAACTCAGAAGCAAAAGCTATCTATAGGGGCTGAGCCCCAGTGGTGTAGTGGTTGAGTGCAGGACTGAGGTCAACTGGCTTGGTGGTTCAAATCCAGCAGCAGCTCTCTAGGAGCAAGGCTGGGCTTCCTACTCCCACCAGGGCAGTGATGCCACAGGAAAAAAAAAAAAGAAGAGACTTTGGGCCTCTATTCAAGGACTCCTTAAATACAAGAACACTTTTTTCTAATAATCTGGCACTCTTTGACACTTCCCGACACGACCACTGAAGACAACTTGGGTGCATAAGCAAATGTGGTGAAGAAAGTGGATGGTGCCCAGCTATCAAAAGATATAGTGTCTGGGGTCTTAAAGGCTTGAAGTTAAACAAGCAATCATTTAGCAGGGAAGCAAATAAGCCCACATGGAAGAAGCACACCAGCCTGGTATCAGGTATCAAAAGATCCAAAACATATTATATCATTTTTTTTTCTTTTCCGCATCACTACCCTGGTGAGAGTAGGAAGCCCAGCCTTGCTCCTGGAGAGCTGCTGCTGGATTTGAACCTTCAACCCTGTGGTCGCAGTCCCGCACACAACCACTGTGCCACCAGGGCTCAGCCAATTATATAGATTTAAATGAAAGGGGTTAGAGTGAAGACTCAAAGTCAATCTGTAGACAATTTGACATCCCGCCACACACACACACACACACACACACACACAGAGAAGAGTTACAAGGAAGGGGCAGTTTACCCAGGGTGCAGTATAGCACTTACAAAACACACATCATTCCTCTAGTTCCTGAATGTTCCCCCACCCCACCCCACTATCATGACACAGCTGTACCTTACAAATCTGGTTAGACCAGAGACCACATTGGCACAAATAAGAGCTCTCTGCACATGGAACATGGAATTCAGGACAGAGAAAACCTTTTGGTGATGCCCCCCCAACCCCCCCCCAAAAAAAAAAACCTTTAGGAACAGTAGCCGGAGTTGTGATATCGTGAGGGGAGAGGGAGAAAGGAGGAACCTATCACAAAGTTGGATATATAGCCCACCCTTCAGGGGGATTAATAACAAAAATGTAAATGAAGGGAGAAAACAGACAGTGTAAGACACAAAATAATCAAAATAATGTATAAATGACCCAGGATTCAAGAGGGGGCGAGGGTGGTAGTGAGAGAAAGTAAAAATGAGGAGCTGTTACCAAGAGCTCAAGTAGAAAGAAAATGCTTTGGAAATGCTGATGGCAACATTTGTACAAATGTGCTTAATACAACTGAGTGATGGATTGTTATAAGATTTGTAAAAGTCCCCGAGTTAGTCGGGGTAGACTAGAGAAACAAATTCATGAAGACGCTCAAATGTGTACAGAAAACAGGTTTATATACGAGAGCAGTTGAATATTGAGAAAACATCCCAGCCCTGTCGAGATCAAGTCTATGAGTTTGATATTAGCCCATATGTCTGATAGCAATCTATAAAGTCCTCTCCAGACTCATGAAACACATGTAATGATGCCGAATGCAGAAAGATCACAGGCCAGTAGGTGGGACGTCTTATAGATCCAGGGGCATTGTAAGCAGCTCAGCCTTGGCAGGGTCTCCACGTGGCGTCTCCAGGTCCAGGGTTCTGGATGCCTCAGGGTAGGTCCATGTAGCTTCTCCTCAGGATGTCTCACAGGGAATCAGTAGAGAGAGAGAGAGAGAGAGAGAGAAGTGTCTTCCACCTCCAAGGAGGTAAAATACAGCAGTTCCCAGAATTCTCAGGCGAAGGCCACAGCCACACTAAGGTTTCGTCGGCCATCTCCTGATGGAGTGACAGACTAGATTCCACTCCCTCACTCTTAAGCTTCTCAAGTCCCAAATTGACTACCACAGCCCCCCCCAATAAAATGATTAATTATTAAAATAAAAAGGAAGAAGCCGTGGTTATGGGGTCAGTCTGATCAATGATGCCAACTAACCCATCACAGCCCCCATCTCCCACCCCCACCCCCTTATCCCCAAAGGCCTGTGAGAGGGCTCTTTCCTCCCCCCCCCCTTCTTTAGCCACCCACATCTCCTTTCAGTCTAGTTGACCAACCTGTCTGTCCCCTCCCCCTCAATGAAAAACCGCGGAGCCTCAGGTACTGTCTGAAACCAAAAGCAGACATATGGCGCTTACAGCCCACAGAGCCTGGGAGACTTTAAATAATGTGCGCTGTGTCTTTGTCTCCTCATGGCCACCTCCTTCTTTCTCTGTGGCACTGTCTCCCGTTACGCTCAACCAGTAGGCTTGCAGTAGCCGGCATCTTCCCATGAGAGGAAGCAGGGGGTGGTGGCCTGGACCAGTTCTTGTCCTTTATAGCCTCTCTCTTGGGTCTGTCCCTCCTTTTTACAGATGTGATAGTGTCTAAGGGTTAAAGGGTCGAGGGGCTCTTGCCAATGAGGACATTGGCCCTGGTCCTTCTGGCTGGTCATCCCAGACTAGCCCACCAAGCTGCCCCAGAGTCAGCCATGAAAGAAGACCTTCCCTTAGAGCTGACCTGCCGGGTCCAGACCTCAAGCTTCCCTCATGGTGAAGGGGTGGTTTTCTGATCGTGGACACAGCTCTGGTGGCTCCTTGTACCGTGGCTCACTGTAAGGCAGCTTAGCTGTCGGGGGAGAATCTGCAGGAATGACATTTGTTCATTTCCTACATGTCCTCCTTTTGCTTTAGGTTTTAAAATCAAAAGAGCCACGGGGGCGACATGGTTATAGTCTATAGACTGAAAGCTATCAGGCAAATTGAATAACTAAATTCATGTCGCCAAGTCAAAAACTCAGGCTTACGGCAAACATTTTGAATCCAGGCACAGGGGATAGCAGCCCCCTCCCCCCCCATGCCCATCTGCTATTGAAGGAAGATGTGAGAGGGCTTGGTTCCATGGTGGGAAGAACTAGAGGCAATAGGAATGTCTGCGTTTATAGGGAGACACAACCAATCATGTGCTCACTTTAAGGCAGCATAGCTTCCCGGGGAGAATTGTGGAAAATGATAGTTAATGCAGAAAATGTACTTGGACTCTATCTCCACCAGTCGGGATAAATCCCAGTCACATTTCCTTCAGTGTTAGTTTCTCACATTTCCTCTTCTGTACTATGTTTAAGATTTAATAGTGTCGGCTGAGCCCCAGTAATGTAGTGGTTGTGTGTGGAACTGCAGCCCACTGGGCTGGTGGTTCAAATCCAGCAGCAGCTCTCTAGGAGCAAGACTGGGCCACCTACTCCCACCAGAGGGCAGTGATACCCCCTCAAGAACCACCCCCAAAAAAGATTTAATAGTGTCACAGAGGCAACACAGTCTCTTCATAGCTCTTGGCTTCCTATAGAAGTGGCACGAGGCTGTGAGCATTAAATTGATGCTGACAAACGTCATAGTCAGACTGGAACTTGAATTTGTAAAAGGCTCTGAACCCAGGCAGGCAGGCTCACTCTCTATGCTACCCTCCAGTTGTTTAATCAGAGCAGAGCCAGGGGACGCCTCAAATCGGTCTTTGAATGTACAGAAAATATCCTTTTTCAGCTGGTCAACATCTAATGAAATGTGTCCCTTAAACCCATGCAAATGTTTTCTAATCAAACCCCAATCGTGCAATGTCTTAGTATATGGGTAAGGGATTATATAGAAGTCAGTTACATTCCAATCACATTTTAGCTTTAATTGGTGTTGCAAGTCATGGTTTGATCTCCCAACGACTGGGCCGTTTGCCGCACCCCCTCTACCCCCCCCCCCACACACACACCCAGTTCATTGTCCACCTTTGCCTGAGTGGCCCAGAGCTGGTGTGCGTTCACTTGCCACCTCTGCATGAATTGTAAGGTGACCAGACGTCCCACTTTCTAACAATTTGTCCCACGTCCCGCAGTGTTTTAAAATTAAATAAATAAATTACAATACTATTTTTGCGTTCTATGAACACTTTTGTTGCTCCATACAGACCAAATTTTTAATCAAGAGCCCCCCCCGCCCACCTCGGTCAGGGGTGTCCGCTTACAATCTGGTCACTTTAATAACTGTTTGTTTTGGATGGATTCTTGTAGCACTCCCCCAGGGACCGCAGCAGTGGCAGCCGTGGCTCTAAGTCAGAGTTTAGCTGCGGCGACCTTTCCCACGAGTCGGCGAGGTCGTTCCAGCATCTCCGACAACAGTGGCATCATGAAGGGCGATTCTGGGCTGCGCGCCCGTCTGCATTTCCTCTCCAGCCTGATCTTTAGGGTGCAGATGCTGTCCTTTGAAAGGTTCATAAACAGAGTATGGTTACCAGCAATGATGACAGTGGCACAGGGCGAGCAGTTTCATTCAGGATGATGTTTCCTACAGCGAGCACAGAGCAGCTTTACACACGAGATTCTGTGTCGAGTCTACTTCAGGTGAGAAGCATAGGATAGCCAGATTGACTGCTGCCAGGAGAGCTTCCTGTAGAGCCTGTTAAAGGCTTAGTGGCGAGTGGTAGTTTCCACAGGGCCCACTGTTCAGGTCTTGTCACAGGCTTCAGTAATCCGGGGCAGGGAGGCGCAAGACCTCCTTCATGCCAGGCCATTAACTTTGACCTGCTGGTGGCAATGCCATCAGGGGCGTTGTGCCACTCACAATTACTGACATCATCACATGACATGATGTTGGAGTCTTCTGAGAAATTACTTAGAAATTTTCCATGGGGGCGCCAGTTAATAAGAGTTTCAGTGTCATTTCTTAACATCTTTCCACGTGACCCCTGACATTTGAACCCTTTGAGTCTGTCAACAATGACATGCCGGTAACTCCTAACTTTACAGGTTTCCACATCTCATTTCCTCTCCCCAGTAGTGGAGTTTCCATTTTCTGAAAATGCCTCGCCCATTACCATGTAGAAGCCATAGCTGGTTTCGTTAAAGACCATGCTTGAAAATTAACGGATAAACAGCTAGGGCTGGCGCCCACACAGAAATGCAAAGTTTCAAAATCCTAAGTGAAATTAACGTTTTTTCCTTCCTCACTGGGGTTTTCCTTCTAGTCTCGGGGCACAGCATCAGCTTCTCTCCTTTCTTCTGGGGCCTTGCTGGCTGAAGAGAACTTCCTCTGTCTTCCTTGCCTGTGAAAACAAACAAACAGCCCCTCCCTCTGGGATGTCAGCAACCTGGAAACAGAACCCTGGTTAAGAGTGGGCTGTTTCTCCATCTCGTCTGTGTCCTCCATCTCTCTCCACATGTGGTTGCATCCATCAGCCTTATTCTGCAAAAACATAAATGTATGGCGCTTTCTCCAGGTGTTTAAAGGACCTGGATTCCAAATACGATTCCTGTCCTCCTGGGTCATCTTAGGATCAGCTTTCTCTGTAGAATTGAAAATCGGGTTATCTGCCCTAATTTTGTTACAAGCTTTTAGTAAGGAGAAACATTGTTTAGTTACAATGGCTAAAGGAACTTTGTCACACATTGTGTTTCTCTTCTCCCTCTTCTGTTTTCACAATGCAGGTTTTAAAGCACTGTTAGCAATCTCAGTTCACTTGCTTTGTTTGGGACCTTTCTAACTACTTCCACAGAGTTTATTGTTATGTAAATATTGGCTCCCAGCTCTCAGAGAATTGAGAGAGTTGACTAATTTGTGAGAACTTCTTCCCACACTCAGGATGATTTGAAAGACAAAAAATTCTTAATAAACTTGCTGAGTTAGGGCTGAGCCCCGGTGGTGTAGTGGGTGTGTGTGTGGGGGGGGGAGGGGGGGGGACACTGCGGCCCACTGGGTTGGAGGTTCAAATCCAGCAGCAAGGCTGGGCCTCCTACTCCCACCACCAGAGGGCAGTGATGCCCCCAAAACCCAAACAAACAAAAAACTTGCTGAGCTATTTTTGAGCTAACTTTCCAAACAGACATCTTTTCTCTATGTGTACCAGTAAGAGTCCTGGCTCAGAATTCCAGCAGCAGCTCCACTGGAGCAAAAGCTGGGCCTCCTACTCTCACCACCAGAGGGCAGTGATGCCCCCCACCCCCCTAAAAAAAAGAGTCCTGGCTCAGTTAAGCCCTATTGCCCTTCTGGCTTTTCACACTGTATGATTTTGCAATCTTGCAATATTCTGATCTGGTTAACTTCCCTTATTCCTTCTGAGCTGAATTTAGAGGAAGTTGTTGGGCAGGTCTTAGGCCCTTGTGAATGTTCTAAGGAAATGATACCATGTCCAGAATTGAAAAACATTTTTCTTCCAATTTCTTTTTGTGTGGCATCACTGTCCTGGTGGCAGTAGGAAGCTCAGCCTTGCTCCTGGAGAGCTGCTGCTGGGTTTGAACTGTTAACCCTATGGGCTGCAGTCCCGCACACAACCACTAGGCCACCAGGGTTCAGCTCCAATTTCTTTTTTTTTTTTTTTTTATTATTATTATTTTTTTTTATTTTAGGCATCACTGCCCTCAGGTGGTGAGAGTAGGAGGCCCAGCCTTTGCTCCTGGGAGCTGGAATTGAACCTCCATCCCAGTGGGCCGCAGTCCCGCGCACAACCACTACGCCACCGGGGCTCAGCCCCAGCTCCAATTTCTTGTACCATGTGGGGTGAGGTTGTTTCCCCACAACACTTCAAAAGATCCCTTGATATATAGGGTGGTCAGACTTCATAAGCACTCTTTTCTGGTAGGCATAAATTTTTACTCTAGAAATGGAAGGAAACAAAAATTGGGTTAAGCAATCTTCCTTTATAAACCATAGTATATCAGATTGTGTCATTGACCTAATTTCCTCTACATAATCCTGATTAGTAATTGCAGCAACAATATGAACACTTTGAGAATTTAGTTTTTAAAGAGTCCCGATTTTTGGAAAGAATGCACAACAAGCTAGGGAGAATGGGAAGGGAAAATATACCCCCTCTACTTCTCTCCCCCCCCCCTCACTAAAATCTGGTCACTATTCTAGTCTGATGTCTTTACCTGATTTAGCCTTAGTTTTCTCTGCTCTGTCTAAAATCTTGTTGTTGCTTTTTTTTTTTTTTGGGGGGGGGGTCCATCACTGCCCTCTGGTGGTGGGAGTAGGAGGCCCAGCCTTGTGGCTGGATTTGAACCTCCAACCCACTGGGCCACAGTTCCGTGTACAACCTCTATGCCACTGGGGCTCAGCCCTCAAATCTTATCATAGGCCTGATACTCATTCTGCTTGCCTCTCACCTGGTTTACATTTGGGGTAGTTTAGCAGCTTCTCACTCCTCTGCTAACTTTGTTTCTCTGCTTTCTCTACCTGCAGAGGTTCCAAAACTGTTTTAATCTGTACCCACAGGGCCCGGGGCTCCATGAGTATGCTCTGTCCTTCCCTGGGGGCCTTTATGAAGTTCACGGCTGCCATGTCCTAGGTCCCCATTTCAAAGGTTCCTGGACTCTGGAAAAGAAGGATTGAATTTCTTTACCACTTGAAGAGACTCTTTCATTTTCTTCCTCGTTACCACTACATTTGGTTTCTTCAAGTGGTGGCTATGAGTTATGCAGTACTTTGTATCCTTACTCTTCCCCTGACCCATATCTCATTCAGACTAAAAACACACTCAAATGTTTTCCCAATTCACCCTCTCTATCTGATGAGGCCATACAATTGTTACACGGATTATAAATCTAAAGAGTTCTTTTCCTACTGGCCCCCACATTGGGCGCCCTATGTCAGGGGAAACCAGCCCCTCACAAGTCATCACAGGCCCAACAGGCACAATTTTAGAGTGATAATGATTGTAGTAAAGTCATAGAGAGAAAGAGAAATAAAAGAGAGAGGGAAATAATGGAGTCAGACACATTTCATAGCTGCTCACCTCGGCCTTACTAGGTGGTCCACATCAGGAGGTGGGACTGGCAAGGGAGAGAGAGGGCAGGGAGGCGGACAAGGGGAAAGGGGACAGATTTCAGTGTTTGGGGCCTATTTGTAGGTAGCTCTGAGGCATGCATATTCAATAGTTACATGGTGGGAGTAATCACCATGATGAGGAAATCCAGTACCTGCATAGGGGGGATGGGTACCTCAGAGGGAGGAGATAATCAAGGAATGCCTGCCTCTGCCGGGAGATGGACTCAGCCACGTGCTCACTTTCAGGCAGCATAGCTCTGGGGGGAGACTCTGCGGGAATGACATTTGTTAGTTTCCCACAGTATCTGGGTTATAGCAGCACAAGACAACCAAGACAGTGTTCACGGGAAGGGGAGGTTATGTCATCTCTTAGTCAAACTGAGAACCTTTGAGAGTGAAAATACTGCCAATTGCCATAGAAGAGACCCTGAGTATAGCAACCCTGTGTGTGTGAGCGTAGCTCTGAGTTCCAGAGCGTTCTCAGGGAATCATTGTTTCCCCTCTTCCTCGAAGTAGAGACGATATGGTGACACATGGGGTAGAGTCTGTGGGAGAAGAGCCTTCAGGGCCTTCATTTGCTGATGGAACTCAAGGTCCACTCAAGGGCAGGAGAAACAGCTATAAAACTCAGATAATCATACCCTAGAATATGTGAATCTAGGGAAGTTGGAAGTTGTCAAAGATGAAATGTACTGCATAAAGCTTGATATCCGATCACTTCTTATGCTTTTGGCTTAGATCAAGCGTAGCCTAAAGATTGATATCCTAAGTATGTGTGAGCGGAAACTGACTGGTATTAGCCATTTTGAATCAGAAAATCATATCATTTACTATGCTGGGAATAGCACTGGTAGTCTGGGTAGACTAGAGAAACAAATTCATAAACACACATATGTGAATAATAGAGAGGTTTATATACAAGAGGAAATGAACATTGAGAAAACATCCCAGTACTGTCCAGATCAAGTCCACAAGTCCAACATTAGCCCGTATGTCAGAGAGCAATCCACAAAGTCCTCTTCAGACTATGAAACACGTGCAATGATGCTGAATGCAGGAAGGTCACAGATCAGGGAACAGAAGGTCCTTGGATCCAGTGGTGGTATAAACATCTCAGTGCTGACAGGGGTCTCCACATGGCCACTCCAGTTCCCAGGGCGACCACAGGGTGTGTCCATGTGATTTCTCTTCAGGGTTATCTCAAGGGGAGTCAGCCTTGTCGGTTGAGTGTCTTCAAGGCAGTGAGAGAGTGTCTCCTGCCTCCAAGAAGGAAGTACCACATTTTCCCAGAGTTCTCAGAAGAAGGCTGTGCCCACACAGAGGTCTCATTGGCTATCTCCAGACTGACAGGCTAGACTCCACCCCGACACTCTTAATCCTCAAATTGACACCAGATTAGGTGACAACCACAAACAACATCAAGAGGAGTGGTGTTGCATTTATTGTCAAAAAGAACAATTCCAGGGCTGAGCCCCGGTGGCGTAGTGGTTGTGCTCAGGACCGCGGCCCACTGGGACGGAGGTTCAATTCCAGCAGTGGGGCTGGGCCTCCTACTCCCACCACCGGAGAGCAGTGATGCCCATAAAAAAAAAAAGAACAATTCAAAATCAATCTTGAAGCACAATGCTATTTGTGATATGACTATATCTATCAGCTTTCAAGGAAATCCAATCAAGACAACTATTACTTGAATTTACGGCATGCACCAATCACAAAAGCTAATGATGAAGAAATCAAAGAATTCTTTCAATGGCTTCAGTCTGAAATTGATCATACATGTAACAAAGATGCTTTGATAAGTTTTGACTACTGGGATGCAGATATCCAAAACAAAAAGAAAGGAACAGTAATTGGAAAGTATGGTCTTGGCTATAGAAATGCAGCCGGAGATAGCATGATAGGATTTTGTAAAAGCAACAACAGATACCATTTTTCAACGACACAATTCTTCAGATAGAATATACAGAAATCAAATTGACTACATCTGTGGGGAGAGATGATGAAAAGGCTCAAAATTAGCAGCTAAAATCAGGCCAGAGGTTGACTGTGGAACAGACCATCATAAGTTCAGGTTAAAGCTGAATAAAATTAAAACAAATCCAAGAGAGCCAAAATATCATTAACTTTGAGTCTATCCCACCTGAATTTTTTTTCAAAAATATCTCAAGAACAAATTTGCTTTATTGAACACTGCTGACAGAAGACTCAGTGAGCTGTAGGAGGACATCAAGACCATCATTCATGAAGATAGGCAAGAGGTGATTAACAAGACAGGAAAGAAAGACAAGGTCAAAGTAGAGGTCAGAAAAGACTCTGACACGTGTTCTTAATCACAGAGTAGCGGAAGCAAGTGGAAGAAGTGAAGCTAAAAGCTGAAGGGAAAATTCCAAAGGACAATTCAAGAAGACAAAGTACAAGATAATGAAATGACCTAGAATTAGAAAATGACCGGCTGAGCCCCGGTGGCGTAGTGGTTGTGCGCGGGACTGCGGCCCACTGGGACGGAGGTTCAATTCCAACAGAGGGGCTGGGCCTTCTACTCCCACCACCGGAGAGCAGTGATGCCTCCCCCCCAAAAAAATGACCAAGAATTAGAAACCCCCAAAAGAAACACACTCAGTGTGTCTGAGATGGAAAGAACTTAAGAAAAAATTGAAGCCTCAATATGCAATGTTGCAGGATTCTGTGGGCAAAATGTGAAGTGATGCAAGAAGCATCATTAGAAGATAGGAAGAACACCCAGTCACTGTCCCCAAAAGAATATCCCTCCATTTTAGGAGATAGCATATGAGTCTAGCCTGCTCATCTGGAGAGAGCCATTGAGTAAAATGAGGCTTCTGTGTGGGCATGGCTTTCTCCTGAGATTTCTGGGAAATCTGGGATTTCCCTCATGGAGATGAGAGGCTATCTCCCCAGGTGTTGGGAGTTAGTCTCGGAGACAATGAACTATAGACAAGACAACATGGCAGCGTCCCAGGAGCGGAAGGAGCCAGTGGAGAAGCCACACGGCCTTACCCTGATGGAACCAGACCTCTGAAGCTGAAGAAGCCACGTGGAGAGCCCTGCCAGCGCTGAGTTGCTTATACCACCACTGGATGCTGTTGATGGATCCTGAGCCCTGGAAGCGAGGAGCCATGGGGAGACCCCTGCCAGCGCCAGGACTCTGTATCCACTGGCCTGTGACTTCGTGAGTCAGAAGGAGACTTTATAGACTGGTATCGAGCATATGGGCTAATATCGGAATTACGTCTTTGAACTGGACTGGGTTGGAATGCTTTCTCAATGTCCCATTCCTCTTGTATGTAAACATCTTGTATGTATCCATATGCATGTCTATAAATTTGTTTCTCTAGTTCACCTGGACTAACACAAAGTTCAAACTGCACTAAAAGAAATTGCTAAAAACAAAGATCTAGGAATGGAAGGAATACCAATTTAAGTATTTCAACAAGCTGGTGAAGTACTGGAAACAGTCATTTGTCTATGTCAGGAAATTTGGAAGACAGCTACTTGGCCACGTGACTGAAAGATTGGTGTTTCTGCACATTCCAAAGGAAGGTGGCCCAATAGATTGCTCAGTTTATAAGAAGGTATCATTAATATCATGTGCAAGTAAGATTTTGCTGAAAACCATTTCAACAGTCACAGCCGTACATTGACAGGGAACGGTCAGAGGTTCAGGTTGGGTTCCGAATAGAATGCAGAACAAGGGATAGCATTGCTGATGTCAGATGAATCCTGGCTCAAAACAAAGAATACGAGAAAGATGTTCACCTGTGTTTTATTGATTATGCCAAGGCATTCGACTGAGTGGATCATACAACACTATGGTAGCCTTGAGAAGAATGAAATTCCAGAACGCTTCATTGTGCTCATGTGGCACTTGTATATAGATCAAGAGGTGTTTGGATGAGGCCCAGCCCCGGTGGCCTAGTGGTTGAGTGCGGGACTGCAGGCTTGGTGCTTCAAATCCAGCTGTGGCTCTCCAGGAGTAAGGCTGGGTACCTCCCACGACCACCAGAGGGCAGTGATTCCGCCCCCTCCCTCCCCCCCCCAAAAAAAAAAAAAAAGAGCGGTGCTTGTGAGAATACAAAAAGGGAATACTGAATGGTTTAAAGTCAGGAAAGGTGTGTGTCAGAGTTGTGTCCTCTCATCATACTTGTTCCATCAATTATTGGCTAAGCGAATAATCCAGGGAGACTGGATTATATAAAGAAGAATTCATCTTCAGGACTGAATGAAGGCTTATCAACAACCTGCGCTATGCAGAAAGTCAGGCGGACTTCAAGCACTGCAGCCTTCAGTACGGATTACAACTCAACATGAAGAAGACTAAGATGCTTACGACTGGACCAGGAAGTCATCGCTGAGAGCCGTAGAAAAGATTGGAGTTGTCAAGGATTTTGTTTCACTTGGCTCCACGCTCACTGCTCATCAAAGCAACAGTCAAGAGAACAAAATACTGCTGCCCAAGCCCTCTTCGGAGCATGAAAAGCAGGGACATTTCTTTGAGGACTAAGGTGCACCTGTCCTGAACCATGGGATTTTTGTTCTTTTTAAAAATCATTTTTGGGCTGAGCCCCGGCGGCGTAGGGGTTGTGTATGGGACTGCGGCCCACTGGGATGGAGGTTCAATTCCAGCGGTGGGGCTGGGCCTCCTACTCCCACCACCGGAGAGCAGTGATGCCCCCCCCCCAAAAAAAAAATTTGTGGGCTGAGCCCCGATGGTGTAGTGGTTGTGCGTGGGACTGCAGCCCACTGGGATGAAGGTTCAATTCCATCAGCAGCTCCACAGGAGAAAAGGCTGCTTCTCCTACTCCCACCACCAGAGGGCAGTGATGCCTCCCCCCAAAAAATCATTTCTTGGGGGCTTATACAACTTTTATCACGATCCATACACACATTCATTATCTCAAGCACATTTGTACATATGTTGCCATCATTGTTTTCAAAACATTCTCTTTCTACTTGAGCATTTGGTATCAGTTCCTCATTTCCTCCCTCCCTCCCTCATGAGCCCTTGATAATTTACAAATTATTATTATTTTTTCATGTCTTGCACTCTCTGATGTCCCCCTTCACTCCCTTGTCTCTTTTCCATTCCCCCGGGAGGAGGGTATAGCAGGTCATTGTGATGGGTTCCCCCCACCTTCCTCTTACCTTCCTGGTATGGCTCCTCCCAATATTGATCCTGAGGAGTTTAACTGTCCTATATTCCCTGTTTGTAGCTTTTATCTGTACCCACGTACATGCTCTAGCCGGATTTACAGGGTAGAATTAAGGTCATGATAGTGGGGGAGAGGAAGCGTTAAAGAACCAGAGGAAAACTGTGTTTCTTTGCACCCTAATTGGCCCATCTTTTCCCCATGATCCCTTCTGTAAGAAAATGTCCAATTGTTTACAGATTGGCTTCAAGCCTCCACTCCGCTCTTCCCCGCCTCGTTCACATTATTTTTGCTGTGGATCTTTGATGCCTGATACCTGATCCCATTGAAGCCTTATGATCACATGGGCTGGCCCAGCTACAGTATTTTCAATGACTTCGTTTGTGTGTGTGAAAGTTGGACACAGAATAAGGAAGATGGAAGACAATGGATGCATTTGAATTGTGATACGAAGTCTATGGAGAAGAAGTACGTCCAGGGTGCTGCTTAAGGGCCAGGCTGGTGAGACTTCTTCTCACATACTCTGGACATGTTGTCAGCAGCGGCCAGTCCCTGGAGAAGGACATCATGTTGGTGAAAAGGAAGAAGGCCGCCAAGAAGATGGACTGACACCATGCCTGCAACCATGAGCACCAGCACAGGAACAGTTGTGAGGACAGCGCGGGACTGTACAGCATTTCGTACTGTCACTATGGGCCGGCATGACGCAGTTGGCCCTAACAACAGAACGGATTGGTTTAGAGACTGGGTGTGAAGATGCTGTGTTCAGAAAAGACATTTGAGGTGGTCTACACTGTTCTTTGAAAAGAAAAGAGGGGAATATCCTGCATCTGGGCCCTCCTTTCATTGAGAGGCAGAGGGAGTCCTAGAGTCAGGGTCATTGATGAGTGGCAGCCCAGGAAGAGTAGGGAGGGAAGATTCAACTTGGACCATGCCTACCTCAGGCCCAGTCACACTCAGCCTGGGATTTCCTACCATCTCGAAAGCTCACCTGAACCAACCAAGGATGAAGAAGGGGCTAGTGCCCTGGGCTCTCCCACGCAAATCTGGAGAAAGTACGCTGTGTCCTTGGGATGTCCCATCCCTGGAAACTGACTTGGGCCAGGCGCCTTGGGTGTGCCTCTGTGCCAGTCACTGTCCCACCCTCCGTCCCAGAACGCTGGGACCCTTGGGCTAGGGCGGGAGGTGGAGGCAGTCTGTCAAAGTTCAACACCCTTGGGAATGCGGAGCAGGCAAGTCTCCCACTCACAGACTCACATTCACTGCCATGGATGAGATACCGACTCACAGGGACTGCGGGAAACAGAAAGAAGGCTCCCAAATATAGGCCAAACTTGGTTGCTTGCTGCCCTTGGTAAATGACTCTACACTTGGAAGTCGATGCAAGTACATCAGAGGTTATTCTCCCCAAGGGTTATCAATCATCTAGAGCAATCAGACTATAGAGTCTGTCCCACTCCCTTCTTTTTTTAATAAATCATTTTATTGGGGGATCATACAACTCCTATCATGATCAATACATACATCAAATGTATGCACACTACATTTGCACATTTGTTGCCATCATGATTCTGGAAATATCCTCCTTCTACCTAGACCCCTGGTACCAGCTTCCCATATTTCCCCTCCCTTTCCCCTTCCCTTCCCCCATGAGCACTTAACAATTTACAAATTGTCATTATTTTGCCATTGTACACTGTCTGATGTATCCCTTCACTCACTTCCCTGTTGTCCACACCCCAGAAAGGAGGTCATATGTAGATCCCTATAATAGGTTCCCCCTTTCTACTCCACCTTCCCTCCACCCTCCTGGCATCCCCACTTTCACCCCGGTCCTGAAAGGATCATCTGTCTTGAATTCCCCCTGTTTCTGGCTCCAGTGTACCTCCCCTGGTCCAGCTGCGTTTGTCAGGTAGAATTGGGATCATGATAGTGCGTGGAGCAAGCAATTCAGAATAACAGTAGAGTGTTTCCCTGCAGAAGAGCCCAGGGAGGTCAAGTCCACTGAATAGTGACCAAGGCTAGGCTGTCATCATGAATCTGGGGTCCACCCTTTTTGTCACATGTGTATCCCTAGTCCCTCCCTTTCCTATTATGTGCACACTCCTTAGCTCATCCCCTTCCTGCTACACTTTTGTCCATTGTATATCCCCTCCTATTGCTTGTATTGCCTATTGTACAACCCCTTCCTATGATGGATGTCTTTACCTGTAATTAAGAGGCTCGTACACCCCTAAAGATATATAAGCCTTGGTTAACAATAAGTCCCTCTCTCCTGCTCTCTCTGTCCTTGCTGTGCATGGACCTGCCTGTTGAGATCATGGCCGTTCAGAAGGTGAGCATGCTACCAGGACATGTGACTGACTTCTTTATTTAACTCTCTCCCATCTCTCCTCA
>PVJH01029732.1:0-25375 GCA_004026705.1 Nesogale talazaci | reverse complement strand
TATTCAGTATCAACAATGGCATTTTATGCACATAAATTCTTCACATTCAAATTTCAAAAATGATCATTGAGCATATTTTAAGATGCTCAAATCACTATGAACCTATTTTCTAAATACTCTGCTCAAATATTAACTGAGAAAAATTGCAACATAGGGATCAAATGGAGCTGCTGCCTACCATAATTTCCTAACTATCCTTGTATATATCTTACCTATCTTTCTCCTTACACTACTTTTTTTTTTTATTTTTTTTTTAGGCATCACTGCCCTGGTGGTGGGAGTAGGAGGCCCAGCCTTTGCTTCTGTGAGCTGGAATCGAACCTCCATCCCAGTGGGCCACGGTCCCGCGCACAACCACTACGCCACCGGGGCTCAGCCCTCCTTACACTACTTTTTGTCTTGTTTTCAATCAAGGGCTTATTCCTCCTACCAGATCCTAAGATAATCAGATAGACAAGGAAAACCAATTACCTAATTATCTAACTTTGAAGAGAACAGGACAGCTAGCAATAAAAATTTTTATTGAGGGTAGATAATTCTCAAGATTTACACAAATTTTTAAGTAAGGCTAATTAAGAACTCAACATACCTATTATCAAACGTCAAAAAATTATAAGATTACTTTTTTTGTTTTATTTTGTTTTGGAGGGGGGGGGATCACTGCCCTCTGGTGATGGGAGTAGGAAGTCCAGCCTTTGCTCCTGTGGAGTTGCTGCTGGAATTGAACCTCTATCCCAGTGGGCCGCAGTCCCACGCACAACCACTACACCGCCACCGGGGCTCAGCCTAAGATATTATTTTCACAAGAATATTCCTTTCGGGCTGAGCCCCAGTGGCGTAGTGGTTGTGCGCGGGACTGCGGCCCACTGGGATGGAGGTTCAATTCCAGCAGTGGGGCTGGGCCTCCTACTCCCATCACCAGAGAGCAGTGATGCCCCCCCCACACACACACAAAAACAAAAACAACAACAAAAATAGAATATTCCTTTCACTGCTGCTTAGTTGCTTGCTTGCTTCTTTATTTTCTACTAGGATATTCCCACCTAACACCCTTTAGAAATCCTTTTCCTTCTAATTTTTTACTATCTTGCTTTTTAGTTTACCCATCTTTTAATCCCAGTTAACGAAAACATTTTTTAATTTTCTTTTTTTTTTTTTTTAATTTTTTTTTTATTTTTTTATTTTAGGCATCACTGCCCTCCGGTGGTGGGAGTAAGAGGCCCAGCCTTTGCTCCGGGGAGCCGGAATTGAACCTCCATCCCAGTGGGCCGCAGTCCCGCGCACAACCACTACGCCACCGGGGCTCAGCCCCATTTTTTAATTTTCAAAAAAAAAATTGGAAATAATGAGGAACCTAAAGAATTCCTTCTCTATCTCCCTCATCAATAGTATAGAAAGAAAGGAAAGACTGTTCTAACAGCTCACCTTATTATCATTGAGCATTGCTGCACTGCAGCTGACAGTCATGTGATTTAAAAAAAGGCAGAGGATAGAAAGTAAGCAAACTAATGATCAGGTTATGGCTGTGCCATTTTAGAAGCATCTTTTCTTCAACATGCATGGCTAGCTTGCACGTTTGAATATTCTTTTAACTTTTCTACATCTAGGCAGGGCCATTCTTTCCTCTTTCTCATTAAAAACCTTGGCTGAACACCTCTCGAGAGAGAGAGAGACACTCTACACTGCTCCCCAGGTGCAGGCATCCTCACCCTCAGTCCCACGAGGGTCATCATGCAAACGCCATTCTGAGGCCAGGGCGGAAGGAAGTTCCAGATTCTGGAGGAATCCCACAGAACCTCGTTTGTAGAGAATTTAGGGGCCCGGATTTTAGAAGAAAGCTGTTTGTTCCTTCATGTGGGCTAATAACCAAAGTGATTCTATGCCAAGACCTAGAAAGCAAGCTGAGGTCTTGGATTTGTCTGCTTTCAACACTTCAGTGTCTTATGCCACCGCTATGCTGAATGGAATCTACTTGTATGAAAGGCAATAAATGAGCAAAATCAATTTGGGAGTTTTTGCTCTTCAAAACCGACAATCCATAGTTGTGAGAAATATACTAAAATAAATTCACATAGCTACAGAAAAGCAGCAGCTGTGGGCAGATCTTCAGAACCTAAACCATTCTACTCAATTAGTAATGCAGCGTTACAGTATTTTTTTTCTCCAAAAATTCAGTGGAACAATCCAGTGACTGTATCACTTCCTAATAACACCTCCTTGTCTTCTTCAATGAACTGAGGTTCAGATTCAGAGGCTGGACCCAGCTCTTTTGAGTGGACTCACCAACAGTCAAGTAACTGACTTGTCAATGAGTAAAGGAAAGAGAGAAATCAGTGACAGTGAGTAGCACAGAGAAAAACAAGAAACGATGAATAGAACAGATATAAGTATTACATTCAAATGAGAAATTAGTGAGCTTGATAATAATAAAATTTTAAACTTTCTGTTCCAACCAAATGACTGATTTGGATAGCATTTAAAAAATAATACATATCTAATTCAAAAATCAACTTTAAATTTAAAATTTTTTATTTATTTAATTTTTTGTTTGTTTTTGGTGTTTTTTTGGGGGGGGGGGCATCACTGCCCTCTGGTGGGAGTGGGAGGCCCAGCCTTGCTCCTGGAAAGCTGCTGCTGGATTTGAACTGCCAAACCAGTGGGCCGCAGTCCCGCACTCAACCACTATGCCACTGGGGTTCAGCCCTAAAAAAATTTTATTAAAAGATCTTGTTACAATCCATACAATAATTGCATCAGGAGAATTCAGACAAATGTTGCCTTCATTCTTTTCTAGACATTTACTTTCTATTGAGTTCTTGGTATCAGTTCTCCTCCCACTCACCCTCACAAGCCCCTTGATTACAAATTATTATTTTCCTATCTCACACGGACTACTGTCTCCTTTCTCTGGCAATTTTTGTTGTTCTTCCCCCTGGAGAGGGGTGTTTGGTTATGTGTTGGTCATGGCGACCCATTCCCCCCTTTGGCCCTTCCTCTCCCCTCTGCTCCTATCCTTATTCTATCTCTATTCCCACTCCTGCTCCTGGATTTTGTGTGTCATGAGCCCCCAGCCCTTATTTATATGCTCCAGTCCAGTCTGAATTGAGAGGCAACACTGGAGTCATGAGAGGTGGGGGTGAGGAAGTCTCAAGGAACCAGAGGAAAATTGTGTTTCATCGATGCTTTACTGGACCCTGGTGACTCATCCCTGTCCTGTGGCCCCTCTGTGGGGGTTGTTCCATTGTCTATAGATGGGCTTTGGATCGGTGCTCCAACCCCCTTGTCTTCAACATTATGTTTTTGTTTGTCTGCTCTATGTCTTCTGATGCCTATTACCTGGTCCATATGACGCCTCACGATCACACCGGCAGTGTGCTTCTTCCACGTGGACTTGTTTCTCAGCTGAATGGCTGCTTGTTTAACTTCAAGTCTTTAAGGTCCCAGACGCCGTATCTTTTAATAGCCAGGCACTATCTGCCTTCTTCACCACATTTGTTTATGCACCCATTTTGTCTTCAGCAATTGTGTTGGGAGGGTGAACCTCTCAGAGTGTCCATTTGTTAGAACAAAATTTTGAGAGAAGGTATGAGCAGAGGCCCGAAGTCCATCCACTACCTCAGTGTACTGCAGTATAAATATATGTACATAGGCCAATACCTCTATTTTTATGGATTAATGTATTTAGATATGTACACCACCAAGTTTATACCTCTACCCATTGCTTTGCTCCCTAGGTCCTTCCTCTGAGAAATCAACTTTTATTCTGAATTAATTTTTAATACTTAAACATTAAGTATTGCTCAGGGCTAGCCCCAATGGCAGCTATGTTGACACCCTCTCCAGAAAATACTACAGGACAGCACTGAAGATATATAGCCTGAGGAGAGTGACAGGTTGACCCATACCACACTAGAGCAAACTAAAAGGGAGAGAAAAGGAGAGTGGACCATATCCTGGCTCATCAAGCCTTAAGGATGACAGCCCTGCTCAGAGAAGTCAACGTACAGAGAGGACAGTAGGGTTGGCCGACCATGAGATCTAACGCCCCCTCACTGACCCACAGCACTAGAGAAACAGTGAAGAAATTGTGCCTGGTTTGACAGCTCCACACACATCAGGGCAAAACAAGAAGGAGCTCAGGCGAGCAGCAAGGGGAACAAAGCAACAAAGTACCTAGAGAATTCCGAAAATAGACTTCTGACTACGTCGGAACATATTTAAAAGGGTCAGCAGACAGAACTGAAATTATTTATTGGCTTCATTCCCTCCCCCCATGTCTGTCTATAAGATCAGCAGTACTGTCTACAGTCCCGAGAAAACCACGGAACCAACAGCTCTGGGGCGCAACAGGAGAGAGGGGACTATAGCGGTCAGGGGAAGGGAAGTCAACAAATGCAGGGACAAAGGAACAACAAGAGATCTAACATTGATGGTGAGGCCGCAGAATGCCTGGTGCAGTTTGATCAAGCACAATGTATTCCAAAGGAGTAAGAGAGCCGAATGAAGGTGAAACATGATAGTGGGACAGAATAAAGTAAATATATAACAATAGGGATACATATAGTTTTATGTACATTTGCTTATGTGACGTATTAAGGTAGCAGATGGACATTGGGCCTCTAACTCAAGTCCTCCCTCAAGGCAAGAACACTTTGTTCTAATAGCTTGGCATTTTATGATGCTCACCTTACTGATTGGATTGCTGAAGACAAAAGGAATGGATAAGCAAATGTGAAAAGAGCTAATGGTGCCCAGCTAATTATAAGATATAATGTGTTGAGTCTTAAAGGCTTAAAGTTAAGTGGCCATCTAGCAGAGAAGCAATGAATTCCACATGGAAAAGCACACCAGCCTGTGTGATCATGAGGTGTTGATGGGATCAGGTATCAGTCATCAGAAGACATTCTGATGTGAACAAGGCGGGCAGAGTGGAGACTCAGAGCCCCTCTGTATACAATTGGACATCACCTGACAGAAGGGTTACAAGGAAGGGAAGAGTTGGCCAGGATATAGTATAGCACTGATGAAATATACAATATTCCTCTAGTTTTTTTAATGCTTCCTTTCTTTCCCCCATTATCATGACCCCATTTTTACCTTACAAATATGGCCAGACAAGAGTATGTACACTGGTACAGACAAGAACTCTGACACACGTCATACAGGATAACCCTTCAGGAACAGTAATGGGAGTTGGCATACCATGAAGGTGGACGAAAGAAAAGGGGAACCAATTGCAATGATTGACAAACAACACCCACACACATCCCCCATCCCAGGAAGATGAACAGAAATGTGGGTGAAGGGAAGCAGTGGAGGGTATAAAATATGAAAATTAAAATAATTTAGAAATTATCAAGATTTCACAAGGATGGGGGGGGGGGGAGCACAGAGGACAATGGCAAAAACTAATGAAACAGAAAGCACACACCAATAGAGAAGACCAAGCAATCAAGCTAAAAATTGATCTTTGTAAACCAACAAATTGGTTAAGTAGCTGATAAAAATGATCAAGGGGTTGTAGAGATGCAGTCAAAAATAAAAAGGACAGTGATGCCCACAAACTGGAAAAAGCACGCAGAGACTCCGCCAGCGCAGAGATGCTTGAGGAGTCACAGAGGAGGCCCTGCCACTGCTGAGATGCATCTACCACCACTGGATACACAAGACTCTGCACCCACTGGCCTGTGATTGTCCTGGCATCACTGCACGTGATGAATCAGAATCATGAATCAGAAGACATTATAGACTGGTATCGGACATATGACTAATATCACTTGTGGCGTGGACTGGATTTGGTTGGGATGCTTTCTCAATATATAAACCTTTCCCTTATATATATTTGCATGTCTATGTATTTGTTTCTCTAGTCAACCCAGACTAAAAGTAAAATTTACTTAACTTAAAGTAACAACGCTAAACTAGCAAGTTTAGTATGGGAAAAAAATCTGAACATTTCCTTTCAGATCAGATTTTCTGGGAAGCATGTGCACTAATTATCACAATGTGATCCTAATCCACAATAGTCTACCTCACATGTGAAAGTATAGCTATTTCCAAGAGAAGTTTAATTCCTAAATCTCAAAGAGCTTAGACACAAAACTAAAGCAATTCCTTGTTTACTAAATCATAGTGGAAAGGGATAGATGTGACAATCATTCATTGTAACAGTACGGGCATAATACTGGCAAGGAAGTTCAAAGAATCATTCAGCTTGTGATCCAAAATTCAAATATGGCGAAAGGAGAAGTATCAGAGCAAAAATTATGAATACCCAATTTGTAGAAGGCTGTGGAGAACAGTGTAAGCTCTGAATCCATTTGTAGAATAGATAGATTAAGCTGCTGGCAAATCCCCTGTAAAAATCCACAGGCAAGAGTTTCAAACAGCCTTAGTACTAGGCAGAGACCACTGTAATCTTGATTTTGCTGGATACTTGGCCAGTAGACCTCTCCATAAGACCAAACCTGAATTTACCCTAGGTGTAAGTATCTCTTACTTGTTCCATAACAAAAACTTCTTCCCTGGGTTATATAATATTGATGAACTCCTTTCTTACTCATTATTTGTACTTTTATCTTTATATTATTATTTTACTCATACCCCTTTCTTTCTTTTTTTGGGGGGGGGGCATCACTGCTCTCCGGTGGTGGGAGTAGGAGGCCCAGCCCCACTGGTGGAATTGAACCTCCGTCCCAGTGGGCCGCAGTCCCGTGCACAACCACTACGCCACTGGGGCTCAGCCCCTTTATTTCAATTTTGTTTTTTTATTGTTTCTGTTGAATTTCCCAGTTTTTGAAGCATAGGAGTGGATGCATAGAAATAATAATTAAGGCAAGGGTTTGTAGGGAGGGTACGGATATTTGGGGAGTAAACAATGATGGCAGGAAGGGAGAGGGAGCAGTAGAACTGATTGTGATGATGGTACATTTTTTGTATGTTTTTTATTGTTTGGGTTCGGCTTTTTGGGCATCACTGCCCTCTGGTGGGAGTAGGAGGCCCAGTCTTGCTCTTGGAGAGCTGCTGCTGGATTTGAACTGCCAACCCAGTGGGCCGCAGTCCCACACTCAACCACTACGCCACCTGCACTCAGCCCCGGTACATTTCTTAATATGAGTGAACAATAGAACTATTGACTTGTATGATATATGGGCTGGTGCCAATGAAAATGTTAAAAAAAAAAGTTATCATTCAAGTTATCTTAATTCAGAGTTAAGAACAAAAATGGAGATTGGTTTAACATGCAGACAAATAAAATTCAAGCACCTGGTATATCAAGTGACCTAAAATGCTAAAATGTTTTCTTTAAACTATTATATAAACAACTTTTCTGGGCTGAACCCAGGTGGCATAGAGGTTGAGTGTGGGACTGCGGCCCATGGGCTTGGTGGTTCAAATCCAGCAGCAGCTCTCCAGGAATAAGGCTGAGTAGCTCCCATGACCACCAGAGGGCAGTGATGCTCCCCTCCCCCCCCCAAAAAAAAAAAACAAAACTTTTCTTTGTCTTTTAATTTTATTGGGGGTTCTTACAACTTTTTTTTTTTGGGGGGGGGGGAGCATCACTGCCCTCTGGTGGTCATGGGAGCTACCAAGCGCTGCTCCTGAGAGTCGCCACTGGATTTGAACTGCCAAGTCCGCGGGCCGCAGTCCCACCCTCAACCACTTACGCCACCGGGGCTCAGCCCTCTTACAACTCTTGTTACAATTCATGCATCAATTGTTTCTGACCTATTAGTACATATATTCCAAAGTTCTTTTCTAGACATTTACTTTCCATTGAGTCCTTGGCATCAACTCCTCTTTTTAGTCCTCCTCCCTCCCAACCCCAACCTTCGTGGCCCCTTGATAGATTAGATTGTTAATTATTTCCAAATTTCACACTGACTGTTGTCTTCCTTCCCCTCTGGTTTTTGTTCTTCTTCTCCCTTGGTGGGGGTTTATGGTTCTGTGTTATTCGTTGCAATCGGTACCTCCCCACTTTCCCCCTACCCTTTTGCTATCTCTATTCCCATTCCTGATCCTGGATTCCATGTGCCGTGAGTTTTATCTCTTGGTTATACCTATATGTACATGCTCCAGTCTAGTCCAAAGTGGGAAGCACTGGATTCATGATAGTGGGGGTCTCAAGGGATCAGAGGTATATTTTGTGATCCATTAGTGTTCTACTGCACCCTGACAGACTCATCCCCGCCATACCACCCCTCTGTGGGGGGATGTTCCATTGTCCACAGATGGGGTTTGCATCTCTACCATCCCCATTCCTACCAATGCATTTTTGTTTGTTTGTTTACTGTTTGTTGTGAACTTCTGATGCATGTTGCCTAGTCTCAATGACACCTCCCAATTGCACTAGCGGCACTCAACCACTATGCCACTGGGGCTCAGCCCCACTTCTTTCATGTGGGCTTGTTGCTTCACTGTTCGATGGCTGTTTGTTTAACTTCAAGTCTTTAAGTTCCCAGACACTTTATCTTTTATTAACTGGGCACCACCACATCTGCTTACGTACCCATTTGTCTTCAGCGATCGTGTACAGTGAGTGGGGTCTGCATCACAGAATGACAATTTGTTAGAACAAAGTGTTCTTGTATTGAGGAAAGGTATGAGCTGAGACCAAAGGCCCATCTGCAGTCTCAGTATATTGTCTTATAAATCTATGTACATAGGCCAATACCTCTTTTGTTATGTTTTTACATAAGTACACCTCTCTGCTGATATACATATCTATGCCTTTTCTTCTTAGAGCCTGCCTTGTTTTCTTTTGCCTCCTCTTGCCCTACCATCACTTTCGCCCTTTTTCCAGCTTCCTCTCTTCTAGCTTGGCATTGCTGTAACACTCACAGGAACTCTACTCTCTCATAGATGTTGCTTTCCATCTGTTCCCCCTAGCTGTTCCCCCGTCAATGACATGATCTGCTCACCAAACCCTTCTTCCCACCAACTTATTTCCAATACATGTTTTGACTTAAGAAAATATGCAATTATAAATTCCATTGTACAGTTTGGTTGGGACCATAGTCGTGGTTTCCAAGTAACTCAGTCCAGGCTAAGTTTATCTCACATTTTTTTCCATAAAAGCACACGTGTACAGCACTGATAAGAAACGAAAGCACATGGGGGCACATAATTTCCAAAAACCCATACAACACATGCTATTTGCCTAAAAAGATAAAATTACCATGAATTACTACTCACAATCCAAGTGTCCTCATGCAAAATAATGGGAAGAAAATAAAAGACAGGAAAGAACAATAAGAAAACTCCAAACTCCTAACCCATTGAGTAGATTCTAAAGCAACACTTTACAGCAGGGTAGAACTTAGAACCACCCCTTGTGAGGTTTTGAGATTCTCTTTTTTAATATTGCAAAAAACAATTATTTTATTTGGGGGGGGGGGTACCACTGCCCTCTGGTGGGAGTGGGAGGCCCAGCCTTGTTCTTGGAGAGCTGCTGCTGGATTTGAACCACCAAGCCAATGGGCCACAGTCCCGCACTCAACCACTACACCACTGGGGCTCAGCCCCAAAAACCAATTTTTAAAAAAATTTTTTTCAATTATTTTTTTAAAAGTCATTTTATTGGGAGTTCTTACAGCTCTTATAACATTCCAGTAACCAATTCTATCGAGAATATTTGTAATTATGTTGGCATCATCATTTTCTACACATTTACTTTCTATTTGAACCCTTGAGATCAGCAGCACCACCACTGTAACTCTTTTTTTGTTTTTGGGGGCATCACTGTTCTCTGGTGGGAGTAGGAGGCCCAGCCTTGCTCCCAGAGAGCTGCTGCTGGATTTGAACCGCCAACCCATTGGGTTACAGTTCCGCACACAACCACTACACCACTGGGGCTCAGCCCCACTGTAACTCTTTATGGGAGCAGAAAACCTTCTCTCTCTCCCATGAGATGCCTGGCAGTGCAAACTGTTGACTTTAGTTTGAATAGCAGCCCAATACACCAGTGCTCCTAGAAAAGAATAGGTAGGAACCAACTATTCTGAAACACTATTAAGGCACTGAAACCAAACCAGAAATAGCAGGGGGTGACGCCCAGAGGCAGGCTGGAGACTGACCTATAGTTGAGCCATATGCATCAGTTATCTCTTATTCATTAAACCTAGAAAGGGTGGGGAGGGGTATAACACTTGACTCAACACACAAGCTCATGGCCCATGTTTCTTGACCAACTGGCAAAGATTTGGGGTTACAGTGTGGGGGATGAGTTGATCTTATGGCGTCTTTTATTATCTATGAGTTTTATATTTGTATTCACCTACTTGCTACAATTTATTCGTAGTCCAAAAATCATTACTCTTGTGCATTTGTGGATTACGTAGATCACGGGAGAAAGTGTAAGCTGCTAGAACTACAAAGCAGTGCTCTATCTTGCTGTTTCAGTACTAAAACTGTAAATAAATGTCCTTTTCACAGTCTCTTTTTGTGGTCTTGGTTGAAAAATCTGTTATTCAAACTGGCTTGCAAGGATAATACTGAAGTCCTGGCTAGTGTTCCTATGCCAAAATAGAATGAAATGAACCTTATTAAGAAAAACACATGTGGTGTTAGGTAAGTTTTGTTCAGAAATGGGTTAAATGTCTGATTCAGAGTTCAATGTTAATGACTCAAGAATAACACAATATTCCTGAGAAGGAAGAGGAAATTCACCAATCTGCATGTGAGACTAAATAAAGGCTAAAGTAGCATCTATAGTATATGATGAAAGTGATAAAAAGATAAGATAAAAAGATAGGAGAGTGGATAAATTTGTTGCTTCATAAGATAGCAATGGAATTATACAACGGAAAGTACAGTTGTGAGATAAAGTCAAAAGGATACATTGTCTATAACTTTGGCCCCTTGAGACTTCTTCAACACCCCCCCCCCCAACACACACCCACTATCATGACCTCAGTGTTTCTGGAATCCAGGAACAAGAATGGGAACAGCAACACCAAAATGGTAGGGGGAAGGGAGAGAGTGGCAAGGAGAAAGGGGACACTGTTCTCAATGAATGGCACATGACACACACACCCCTCCAGGTGAAAGAACAACAGAAATCAGAGAGGAAGGGGGACAGCGGTCATTATAAGATATGAAGACAAAAATCTATAATCTTTCAATGGGTCATGAGGGTAGGCATGAAAGGGAGGGAAAAAAAGAGGGGCAGATCCCAAGGATTCAACAGAAAGTAAATGTCTTGAAAAGAACAACGGAAATATATGCATTAATATGTCTGATACAATTGATATATGGGTTGTAACAAGAGTTGTAAGAGGTCCCAATAAAATGATCTTAAAACAAAAACTAAAAACATGTATTGTCACCTTACTCAAGGTCAAAGCTCTGTGTTTTTACTTCTCTAATTTCACTGTAATAAAATACTGCTGAGGCTGAGCCCCAGTGGGTAAGTGGTTGAGTGAGGGACTGCGGCCCATGGGCTTGGCGGTCAAATCCAGTGGCAGCTCTCAGAAGCAGCACTGGGTAGTGCCCACAACCACCAGAGGTAGTGATCCCCCCCAAAAAAAACAAAAAACAAAAATAAAACATTGCCTACAATTCTTGCAAAAAGTATATAATAAGGTATCTTAAAAAGATACATATAAAAAACAAAGATTATGTACTGATGACTTGACAAAAATATTTACACAAGAGGCTCACAGGCACATAACCATGCATTTTCTTCAGGAACAGCAAGCTCAGTATTCACTAACTGTATTGATGACAACTTTATACTCATAAAATTACCATGAATAGGCTGAGCCCCGGTGGCATAGTGGTTGTGCACGGGACTGTGGTCCACTGGGATGAAAGTTTGATTCCAGCTCCACGGAGCAAAGGTTGGGCCTCCTACTCCCACCACCTGAGGGCAGTGATGCCCCCCCCCCAAAAAAAATTACCATGAATAATAAGAATCAATTAGAAATAGGAAAACTAGTCATGAGCGAGTAAACAAGAGACCATTCAGCTGCATGGACACAGCAATGCCTAATTCAAAGGAACTTGTTTCTTCAAGCTCATCTGGCAGTGAGTCTGATAATGAAGTCAACAAAAAGCTAAAGAGTTTTGAAAAAGCAGGTTGCTCCAGAAAAGCCTGTAAAAAAACAAAAGACTGGAGAAAGTTCCAGAGCCCTGTCGTCCTCCAAGCAGAGCAGCAGCAGAGATGATAACATGATCCAGATTGGGAAAGTGTAGTATGTCAATGTTCGGGACTTCAAAGGGAAAGTTCTATTTGATATTAGAGAATATTAGATGGATCAAGAAGGTGAAATGAAACCAGGAAGAAAGGTATTTCTTTAAACCCTGAGCGGTGGCGCCAGCTCAAGGAACAGATTTCTGACAGTGATATAGTAAAAAAACTGTAAGACATGAGCCACAGTCAACCTGTACTGCTGCCGTTGTTTTAACCCGTCTTCTTACATGGGTTTTTTCTTTTCTAAGCTATTGTATAGTTGGATTGCAAAACAATTTGTAAGATGAATATTTTTTTCCTTGGTGTGCATTATTTAAAATGTTCTGAGTGAAGCTAATTGTCAACTATATTAAGGGGATTGCTTGTGCCCACTTAGTGTGAAATAAAGTCAAATAATACCAAAAAAAAAAAAAAAAGTATAAAAGCAAGGTAACAATGGGTGAAACTAATTTGTGTGTAGAAGTTCTCTGTATTATTTTTGTACCTCTTTCATAAATTAAAAATATTTTAGGTGTGAAGACAGCAAGGCTAGTAAACTCGTAACTGAAATTAAGTATTACCTAACATCCTTAAATATTACATTATAAAACCAATAAAATGTCTCAAGCACGGTCTATGTAGTTTTTTCAGTTAGTCCAATCTTTTAAGCTACAATTCAAAGAACCAACAATGTCTTAAAATCTAGGGCAGGAAAACATTACCATGTGAGGTATATTATCTTTCAGTAAAAACAGTATGAGCCAGCCTACTCCACTGAACAGATTAATAGTGGGAACAATAAGAAGCCAGAATCCTGACTCATGGTAGCCTAACACAGACTGGAATTATTCCATAAAATTTTCTTGGCAGGTAAAAAGAGACTTTTCTTGGTTGTACGTTAATGGAAGCAGGTCACTGAGCCTTTCTTCTGAAGCACCACTGGTGGGTTCACAGTAGCTAACCCTCAAGTTAGTAGGCAAGCACACATCATTTGCACCATCTAAGGATAATGATGCCTAATAGGAAAAAATGTAAAACACAAAATCTGTAAACACACTCTCACATATTTAATTAACATTAAACAAAGAAAAATACCAATAAACTTAGGATACAGATAAATCAAGTTCCTTAACTGTTGCTGCCCATCATAAGCCAATATTTTATACACTTCCTCTGAAGCGTACTTCCTTGTTGTTTATTTGTATTTTTTAAAGGTCTGGTTAATACATAGCAGCTCTAGTAAGCAGCATCATTCTAAAGGCCAAAGAATTACCAAAATGAATGCTTTTTTTTTTTTAATAAAATAATTTCATTGGGGGCTCATACAACTCTTTTTTTTGGGGGGGGGGGGGCGCGCAATCACTGCCCTCTGGTGGTGGGAGTAGGAGGCCAAGCCTTTGCTCCGTGGAGCTGGAATCGAACCTCCACCCCAGTGTGCTGCAGTCCCACGCACAACCACTACGCCACCGGGGCTCAGCCCCAAAATGAGTGCTTATTTATGTATGGGCCTTTAGAATTTATGTTCCAATGAGCAGTTAAGCTACCCTCTTACTAGATACCTTATATCCTCCTACTATATATAATTTAAGACATATAGGCCAGAGGATGATGGATGCAGGCAAATTATCTCAGTCGTCTCTTTTTATCCTGAGTTTTTGTCTCCTTAGTGCAGTGGTTCTCAAGCTGTGGGTCATGACCCCTTTGGGGGTTGAACAGCCCTTCCTCAGGGGTTGCCCGATTCACAGCAGTAGCAAAATTAGTTATGAAGTAGCAACAAAAATAATTTTATGGTTGGGGGTCACCACAACATGAGGAATTGCATGAAAGGCTCATCGGCATTAGGAAGGTTGAGAACCACTGCCTTGGTATATTCTTACTTAGTTGACATCAAGGCTCATGAAAGGGCTACAAAGAATTCCAAAATGCTAATCAATGGTTAACTGAAACAGGGAAGGAGACATAAACCACTTTGCACTGAGGTTGTTTTTGCCTGTTGGTATTTATTACTTTCTCCATCTGTCAGTAAGATGCTTTTTTATTTTAAGTAAATAAACCCATTTTCATAAAATAACTTGAACTAAAAATTAACTCCTCCTTAGTTCTTCTGCCAAGCTAGACAAATTAAAAAATTCTAAAACCTGAAATGCCATCTCTTTTTATTCATTAAGTAAAATGTGATTACAACTGAACCAAAAAGCCAAAGAGAAAAACAAATCCTTAAGGAATTCACAATAGGCCAAATATAAATGACTCCTTTGAGTAATGAAATATATACCCCAATAAAATGATATATATAAAAAATACCCAATTCATATACTACCACTGTTCTCTTTTTATGGTTAACAAATACGAATTCACCAAAAATATGCCAACAATTGACTAGGAAAATAATACAGCCTCAGTGATATTAAGTGAAAAAGGGCAAAGCTAACTTATTATATAAAACCCCAAGTTACGTCATCATATTGTCTAGAAGTATTGCTCGTTCAACTATATTCTGTCTTTAAGTTTTGCTTTGGATTTGTTTTCACTAAGTGCTATATGCAATTTACATAAGATATAGGTGTTCTCAAAACATCTTGCTAGAGGAAAAATTTACATCAAAAATTTAATGTTACCACTCCTGTCCCTTTTTTTGGTTTCCATTGACTTGATAAATTTTTCACCAAGGGAAAAAAAAGAAATAAATGTATACTTGAATAGCTATTTTTACCTGTTACCCTGATAAAGGCATTTCTATGTGTTCTAAGGGTCAATGGAGATGGGGGAATAGATGCTAATTTCCTGGCAGTAGGAATATAAATTTTACAATCTTTCTGGGGGTGAATTTCACAATACTTCCAAAGAACTTCATGACACTATTTATATCCTGACTCAACTTTTCCTGTGTCAAAATTTTCCTTTAAGCAGTCAATCTCTAAGTGGGCACCCTCGGGATGATGGTACCATCCAGCAGGGCTGCAAAGCAGATACTTGACCCTGATCCTGGGTTATGAGCTAGAGTACAAAAAGGGTTTCACTGGGAGGACGCTAATGTGCTTTGTGGTTGTTGTTCCTGAAAAGAGGCTGTAAGCCAAATAAGTTTGGGAATCTATACTCTAAAGAAATAAAAATCAAAAAGAAACAAAAATGAATAGCATAAACAAAGATTCTTATAAAAATTCACAAAAGATGGGATGGAGGTTCAATTCCAGCAGTGGGGCTGAGCCTCCTACTCCCACCACCGGAGAGCAGTGATGCCCAAAAAAAACAAAAACAAAAAAATCATTGATTACAATGCTTTTCACTAAAGATTGCTTTAATAAAATTTGTCCATAAACTTTTTGTAGATTCCTAATGTATCATTTTCTTTATCTTTCTATAAACCTTTATCATATCACTTGAACCGAGCTGAGTAAAGGTTCAGCAACTTAACTCAAGACACCCAACCAGATAACCTAGAATTCAACTACACATTCAGAGAGTTTCAAGGTATGAGCTATACCAGTGAAAGAAATTGGCAAAAAAAATAAAATTGACACTAAACATTAGTAAATGGTGTAGGGGACTGCAATGAACTCAAGTTTTTATTCCTCTATGTTGGGCAAGAGAGAACCTCATGGACTGTTAAAGTTTTAAAGGCCAGTGGGGATGGGAAGAGAATGTAGGCAGACTTCATAATTCCTAAAATTCCTTTTCTGGTTCAATTTTAGAACCAAAAATGTTACCTCCCCTTCTTACAAAAATATTTGAAAATTAGTCAGATGGAACAGGTTTTACTTTGCTTTAGTATTCTTCATTTCAAAAGGGTTGGATAGCATATTACATGTTCTACTAAACATCTCCCCAAGATACATCCATGATACCTATTAAAATACACATTCAGTTATGGAAAAATAAGCCCATTCCTGAAAGACTGTGATTTTCAGAAATAACACTGTCTAAATACTTGTCAAAGCTTTCACCTTATGACCTGTTTTGGATACAGATTATTTCTTAACTCCTTCTGGCCATTCCCAACTGAATATTCTAAAGCTTACAATGTCAGTGCATTGTAAGCACTCAATAAGCAATTTTTTCCCCTTTTTTTTTTTGTTTGGGCATCACTGCTCTCTGGTGGTGGGAGTAGGAGGCCCAGCCCCACTGCTGGAATTGAACCTCCGTCCCAGTGGGCCGCAGTCCCGCGCACAACTATGCCACCGGGGCTCAGCCCACAATTTTTTTTTCTTTTCTTTTGGGGCATCACGGCCCTGGTGGGAGTAGGAGGCCCAGCGTTGCTCCTGGAGAGTTGCTACTGGATTTGAACCATTAACCTTGTGGGCTGCAGTCCCACGCACAACCACTACACCACCAGAGCTCAGTCCTTCAATAAGCAACTTTAAAATAAATTTCCCTTGAACAATTCATTTCCCCCTATGGATTTTAAAGATTGGCTTATTTCAGTTTTTATATAAAAATGTAAAGTAAGTTCTTCTTTTACAATGGTCCTTTACAATAATTTATCTTGCTTGACATGAGGGGCAATGCAGCTGCAGACCTCGAGCTATGGTACGTGTCACATGCCTTTTTCTGTGCTTCTTAGGGGCACTTCCAACATCACTAGTGGCATTTCATATGAATTCCATGGAGGATGGAAAAGACTTAAGAATCACAATTGGCACTTTTAAAATTAGCTATACGGAATTTAAACAAATTGCTTATGCAATGATTATTGTCACTGGAAACCTTTGGTTCTCCAACCTTTCATACATAGTAACATATATCAGAAGCCTGTGGGAAAATGTGACAGAGTGACTTTTAGGTCACTTCTCCTAAAATTCTAAGCTCCCTCATGTTAAGGAAGTGAAATACTGAAAATAAAATAATGAGCATCATTCTTAAAAAGGTAGTAACTTGGGGGCTGAGCCCCGATGGTGCAGTGGTTGTGCGCAGGACTGCGGCCCACTGGGATGGAGGTTCAGTTCCAGCAGTGGGGCTGGGCCTCCTACTCCCACCACCGGAGAGCAGTGATGGCCCCCCCCCCCCCAAAAACAAAACAAAACAAAACAAAACAAAACAAAAAGGCAGTAACTACAATTATAAGTATGAGTACTAAGGAAAAATAAAGACCTTTTTAACACAGTAACTGCTGAAAGCACTAAAGATGAAATAAAAAATGTTAAAAGGGCAGAGAATATAGAATGGTTGTTCACTAAGAGGTTCTTCTTATTTTAAACCCATTTCTAAACAAACAAACTTAATGCTAACAAATCAATTACAACTCACAGCACCCTACAGGACAGAGTAGAACTGCCACTTTGGGTTTCCAAGGCTGTAAATCTTGAAAAGAATAGAAACCCTCATTTTTTCATGCAAAACAGCTAGAGAATGCAAACTGCTGAACTTATGGCTGGCAGCCCAACATGTAACCAACTATATTAACAGGGCTCTAAAATTTAAAGTAACATCTTATTATCAAGTAAGAGTCTATTAACTAGCCTATGAATAAATTATCACATAAAAGTTAAGATTTTTCTGTAGTTAACATGTCATTAATTCTCATAATAACTGCTGCTCTTCATCTTAAGAAAATTAAACAATGTAGCCTCATTATATGCTCCTGGTAGTGCAATAAGCTAATCACTGGACTGTTAACCAAAAATCCAGTTTCAATCCACCAGATGCTCAGAGGGTGAAAGATAAGGTAGTTTGCTTCTGTAAAGATATGTCACCTCAAAAACCCAATGGAGCAATTCTGTGTCCTAAAGAGCACCTTTAAGTCAAAATTGGCAATGATTTTGGTTGTAAGCCTCATTGTGAATCCACAATTTCAAAACAAGCAAGTGATCTAAAATGTACTTTGTCTTATATTCTGCTCCAATACTATCACTCAGTTATGAAGTACAAAATATTTTCAAACTTCATGAAGAAAATTCATTAATTTCTCCATGAACTTTGTGAAGGCTCTCTGTATTTTCGGAATGCCAATAAAAAATTCCACTTACATGCCACCATAGGCTTTTCTAAGTCAAATGCAAAGATATCTTAGTATTATCTTACCCAGATTCCCTTGCTCAATTGTGAGCACCACCTCATCCATCACCACAGCTCTAAAATCCAGTTCTTCCTCACAACATTTGGCCTTTAGAGCACGTAATATCTCTTTTTGGGGATAGTCTTCCCTGATGCGACGGTCTGTCAAAAACCACAACTTGGCAGTCACAGAGCTACACATCTTGATCTGTTTGTTCTTCCTTTTCTCGTATCTAGATAGAAAAGACACATATATACAAATGTATCAATAGTCTTAGTTTTTGTTTTCTATACATATAAATTCTACTATGTTAATATATCCAAACAAAAAGGTCAAGAAGAGTTATTATGCCTTTTCTCCTTTCATTCAAATGAAAATTTTAATATTACTAAAAATAAAAGAAAATGGCAGCCTCTGTTGAAATAAGTTTATCCACCAGGTTCAACTAGTGGAAACATGAAATTAAAGATAACAGATTTTTCCCCCACAAACTTTTAAAACCCTCTCTTAAAACAAATTGTGCATTATCAGCCAACTGTACATATTAGTGGAAATGTTTAATGCTATTCCCTATTTTATAATCTAAGACTAGCCTTTAATTTGATCATCCACTTTTCACTGGTTTTAAAAATCAAAATAAATTCCTTCTTGATATGAAACAGCTGAAATTCCTTTTTTTAACTTTAAATAAATCATTCTATTGGAGGATCTTACAGCCCTTATAAAAAATCCATACATCCATGTGTTAAGCACATTTGTACATATATTGCCATCATCATTTCCAAAACATTTTCTTTCTACTTGAGCCCTTTTTAAACAGCTCATTTCCCCCCACCCATCCTTAGGAACCCTTGATAAATTATAATCATTTTCATATCTTACTCTGTAAGATCCATTCCTGTTGTTTGTTATAGTGGGTGGGGTTTGTGTGTGTTACAAGTCGATCATCGTGATTGGTTCCCCTATCTCCCCCACCTTACCCTTTCCCTTATGGTATTGCTACTCTTATTATTGTTCCTGAGAGGTTTATCTGTCCTGGATTCCAGGTATCCAGAACGCTTACCTGTACAGGGTACCTTACTATGATCTAGCCGGAATTAAAAGGTAGAACTGGAGTCATGATAGTGACGAAGAAGCAGCACAGTGGTTCTCAACCTTTCTAATGCCGTGACCCTTTAATACAATTTCTCAGGTTGTGGTGACACCCCCCAAACATAAAATCATTTTTGTTGGTATTTCATAACTATAGTTTTGCTACTTTTATAAATCAGGTGACCCCAGTGAAAGGGTAGTGACCCACAGGTTAAGAAATGCTCAACTAGAGGAATGCTGTGTTTCACTGGAGCTACCCTGCAGCCTGACTCGTTCCTTCCTTGTGACCCTTCTGTGAGATGTCCAATTGTCTACAGATGGACTTTGAGTCTCCACTCTGCCCACCTTGTATTAGTATTACTATTATTAGTATCACATTAGTATTATTTTTCTGGGTCTTCAGATGCCTGATACACGATCCCATCGACAGCGTGTGATCACAGTCTGGTGTGCTTCTTTCATATGGGCTTTGTTGATTTCCAGCAAGATGGCCACTTGTTTTACTTCAAGCCTTTACGATCCCAAACACTATCTTTTAATATCTGGACACCATCAGCTTTCTTCACCACATTTGCTTATACCCTCATTTTGTTTGACCATGTTGAGAAAGTTAGCATCATTTGAGTAGGAGCCCAACGCCTACATAAAAATATATGTTTATAGACCTATATCCCTATCATTATGTGCATGTGTATATGTATTTATAGAAACAGTTGAAATTCTAATCACTAATAACATATTGATATATCTCCAATCATATATACTTATTGTTTCTGAAGTTTCATATTCAAATTCTTTGTATATTCTATTATAACGTAGTCCTAAGTATCAAGATAAGCAAGATAGCAAAATCTATATTACTAAGTGAGCATTTAGTCACTATCACTTAACTTTAAATCAAATTAGTTATAAATGAGGAAAAGACCTTTAAAAACCAGCCCCAGCCTATTTAATGAAATGTTTTTACTGGATGTCTTTAAAAATACTAAATTTGGGGACTGAACCCCGGTGGCGTAAGTGGTTGAGTGTGGGACTGCGGCCTGCGGGCTTGGCGGTTCAAATCCAGCAGCGGCTCTCAGGAGCAGCACTGGGTAGCGCCCACGACCACCAGAGGCAGTGATGCCCACAAAAAAAAAAAAAAATACAAAATTTGTCCACATCCAGTAAATATCTTCCTATCTTACCAAGGAAAAAACAACAAATGCTAAGAAGTCAAACTCACACCAGCAGATAATACAAAAACTCAAATGTACACAGATAAAGTGAAAATCAAACTGCTGATCCTTAGTTTTTAAAGGTTATATTCTATCCGCTGTTTGGGGTGAGGCATCACTGCCCTCTGGTGGTCGTGGGAGCACCCAGCACTGCTGCTGAGAGCCACCACTGGATTTGAACCATCAAGCCCACAGGCTGCAGTCCCGCACTCAACCACTTACGCCACTGGGGCTCAGCCCCTATCTGCTATTTAAAAAAAATATATTCACTATTTAGAATCCAGGAAAGAGCCCAGTGTAAAATGGTTATTTTTCTGGCACTTAAATGCTAAACCTTAGTGGCCCATAAAAGCATTTATTTATAGGAAAATACTTTATCTCTAGCAGTGTCAAATAACTGCAAGGTTAGTAAAGTTACACACACAGGAACATATACAAGCACTAATTCCTCTGCTAGAATATTAACTCCTATGTCCTCTATTTCTTTACTTTTTACAGTATCTGAGAGATGTGTATCAGATGCTAAATAAATGTTAACTGGCACTTCAAAAGTAGTATTTCCTTTGAATATGGGAAATCTGATAAGAGGTAAACACACCAATAGAAGACATGACAGTTAATCTGAGTTACAGATTCAGATTCACAGAGACCCTATAGAGCAGAGGTCCTCACATTTCTTAAACATGGGACCAGTTCACTGTCCCTCAGACTGCTTGAGGGCTGGACTATGGTTTAAAAAAAACTATGAACGAATTCACCGCGAGCCTGGGGTGACTGGGCTGCTAAGCAGGACAGCAGTGGCTGCAAAAACACCCAGCGGACCGTAGTTTGAGGACCCCTGCTATAGGGCAAAGTGAACTCTCATCTATTGCTTCCAAGTCTATAAATCTTTAAGTAGAGACAGCCACATCGTTCTCCAGTGGAAGCAGCAACTGGTGGATTCTAACCTCTGACCCTGTGTTCAGCAGCTGGTATGTAGCCCGCTATGCCACTAGCCAAGACTATTTTTTTTTCTACCCTACTCTCCCCCTACCACCCCAAGACTAATTTAAAAGGCCACTTTATTCACCCTCTGTCATAGGAAATGAACAGATTTTTGTTTCATTGCTTAAGATTTTCTAGATTTCTAAATTTTAATTTCATGAATATTATTTTTGCCACTCCATCAAATGTTGCAGTTAATTCCCAGAGTAACTTGTTTTTCTACCTTTGAGTATATTAATATTCCTAGGATCTAAAACTTTACATTCTTTTTTTTATCATGTCAAGTTCTAGCATTTTATAACCAACGGAAAAAAGAGCAGAGACAAAATTTACAAATTTAGAATTTTCAAAGGATAAACCAATCTAGACTTTCCTATATGACAACTTTGATGGTGAAAAGATTGGGATCACATCACAGAATAAGAAAAGTTGAAATGAAAACTTGAGAGTACTTTTTCTCTTTGCTTCATTTTTTAGTGTGGTCCCTCTCTAATAGTAATTATTCTATGGTGGGGGAGGGGTGAGGGCGGGGAGGGGACAAACTAATTCACAATCTATGATCTGGAGCTATTTAAATATCGCTTACTATTAGGAAGGGCTCTTTGTTTCTTTTTCCCTAGTTAAACATATTCTATGACTGAATACAAAGACAAAAAAAATAAAGGTTAAAGAAAACATTCTTATACGCATTTGACAATAACCGGACATACACAAGAGGCTTCAAAATGCTCATGGAAAAATGGGACTAAAAGATAATGGAATTTTCCCACAAACTTTTTACTATCCACTCATTTTCAATAATATCAATAACTCTTGGATGAGAAGCAGAATAAATTTGTGGGTAAAAAAACTGATAAAAGGGCTGAGTTCCGGTGGTATAAATGGTTGAGTGCGGGACTGCGGCCCGTGGGCTTGGTGGTTCAAATCCAGCGGCAGCTCTCAGGGGCAGTGCTGGGTAGCTCCCACGACAACCAGAGGCAGTGATGTCCCCCCAAAAAAACAAAAACAAAAAAACTCTGATATATAAGAATTCTAGACTGAGCCCCGGTGGCGTAGTGGTTGTGTGCAGGACTGAGGCCCACTGGGACAGAGGTTCAATTTCAGCAGTGGGGCTGGGCCTCCTACTCCCACCACCGGAGAGCAGTGATGCCCCCCCCCCCCAAAAAAAAAAAGAATTCTAGGGATTCCTTCACAGTCTTCTTGCTTTTGACCCTTTAGTCTTGACTGATCCTCTTCTGGACATTATCCTCAGGACTTCATTTTTGGTCATCCCCCCTCCTTTGCTCACCCTGACCCAAGTTTCAACAATTACCACTGATGCTTGATATATTACTTACCCATCAAGTATGTCTTTGCAAATAGGAGCACTCTATTGAATTTCAAACCCGTTATCAACTAGGTATCAATAAATAAATACCACCCAGTACTGCCACAAGTTGAGCATGTTACACACACATATAAACACCCACATATGGATACATATATTCTCATGTCTGCTTCCATACCCTGAATTCCCATCACAATAAATTCAGTAAGGCACTTATCCAGAAATCTACACCTTACTAGTTACACACATACTTCCGTCTCCTAAATATCATTGGTTTTCTCTCTCTCCATCTCCAGGACATACAGAATTCTATAAAAGCCTTAAATTTATCTACTCTATTATCTCACTTCCAGTTTTCTGAAGACTTTGTATACTTTCATGCAGAAAGATGCAGAAAATAAATGGACTCTAAAATTTTTGAGAAATATGGGAACCTAATTTGATATGTAAACTCTTCCCAAAACACAAAATATATTTTTAAAAAATAAATGTTTGCAAGAAAAATGAAATAAAAACTACCTATCTACTGAACTCTGGGATCAAGTGTTAAATTATCTGCTAAGTTGTCCCTGACTCCTGAAGTCATCCTTCCTCCATGAGCCTACATTATATTATATATACATCCTAGCCATTATCACACTGTATTATAATCCAGATTGCTTTGTTTTGCTCAGCTAACTAGATCCTACCAGTGTCATTGGACAAATTCTTAGCTTTTGGTTCTGTGAAAATGATCCTTTGAGTAATTTTACTTGTAAGGATAATTTTTATTTTACACAAATTATAATTGAAAGTCATAAAATAAGCTAGTCAATGTTTTTCAAACAAAGGTGAACACATATTCAGATGGCCATGAACATATTTTTCCTTTTATTTTTATTATTCAAATCAGAAAATGTCCTGGGCATTTTCCCACTAGAATTTAATCACATTACTGTTAAGAATTATGTTTTCTCGACTATGTATCCTCAGAATCAATCAACTATACACTATTATGTTATATTAATATTCAGGTACTGAGCTAACTGAGCTTATGCAATCTCAAACCTTAGTCATAATTTTTGCAGATTAGGAAACTGGAATTAAAAGAGATTAGAGATTTACCAACAGTTTCTGAGTCTAGTGGAAGATCAGACCCTAAATCAAGAGAGATATAACTACTGGTATTACTCAGTCAAAAAAAAAAAGTCCTGATACATGCTATTGCAATATGCTGAGTACAATAAGTCAGTCACAAAAGGGCAAACACTGTATGATTTTACTTGCTCAGGTGCAACAGCCAAGTGTGTAGAGATCAAACCTCATTAGTAGTTACCAGAGGTAGGATGGATGAGACAGACTGCTTTCAACTGGAGGTGGCACTGTCGATCAATGGAAAAGACAGGGAGTAATGACTGAACAGCATAATGAACATTACACAGCACAGAATGTCACTGAACTGTACGTGTAAAAATTGTGGAATTAGCAAATGCTTTTTCAGACATTATCCCCCAAAAATGTATATTTTAATTAATTTCTTCATTTTCATGAATTCAGTAACAAAATAAAGCAGTACTTTTAAACTAATAAGAAGTAGCAAAGCCAGAATTTCTAACAATTTCCTAGGTTCTAAGAGTGTCTGTCCAAATCATATAACACTTCGTTTTACTCAAGGCCTGAATCAAACCTCTTTCTCAATGAGTTCTAATGCCTTAACTCTTTCAAATAGTGTAATAAAATAAAGCAAAAGTTTGAATATGACTGTCTCCCTTTTCTTTCCTTGACCCTATCCAAAAGTCTATATCAGAAGTAGTTATAAATTACAGCTAGAAAAATAAGAATGAGTAAGTTCTAGAGACAAAAACATTAACAAAAAAGCAAGTTACCTGCTTTAAAAAACACTCAAAACTTTGTAAATCTTACTAAAAGTTCAAGAAATGAATGAATAAGATGATCAAGAAAAACTCCAGAAGAGTCCACAACAAACCAAATAATAATTGAGTGCTCACTCCAGTACCTACAAATTATGGTTCTCACTAAATGGGTTTAAGTAGAAAATGTTTTGAGAATGATGGCTCAATTGTACAAATGTGCTTTGCATACAAGAGCTGTATGTATGGATTATGCTAAGAGTTGTATGAGCCCCCAATAAAATGATTATATATATATATATATATATAAAATCATTGGCACATACACTCTTACTCTTTATTTTTGATAACTCATTCACTTCAGATACAAATACGTATTTTTAAGTTTTATAGAATTTGAATACATGAGTGGGGAGTGAAAAATAGGAATATAAGGGTGGAGAGATGGTGGAGTGGAAGGGGGATCTACATATAGCCTACATATATGGACAACGGAGAAGTGAGCGAAGGGGACACATTGGACGGTGTACAATATGAAAAAGCAATAACAATTTGCAAATTATTAAGGGTTCATGAGGGGCAGTGGGGAGGAAGGGATAACATGGGGAGCTGGTACTGGGGGCCTAAGTGGAGGGAGGATATCTTGAGAGTGATGATAGCAACAAGTGTGCAATTGTGGTTTGCATACAATTGACGTATGTATTGATCATGATGGGAGTTGTATGAGTCCCCAATAAAGTGATT
>PVJH01029731.1:0-25663 GCA_004026705.1 Nesogale talazaci | reverse complement strand
CAGGGAGCAAGGTCAGGTGAGCCAGGTGCATGGGACAAGAAAGACATGCTGGTTTTTGCCCAAAACTGGTGCACTGAGATGGCTGCATGAGCAGGTGCGTTGTTGTGGTGGCAAAAACAGTCCCAAGTCTGCCACAATCAGTCCCTTTTGGTCATTTAAAATTCGCTGATCTGAACTCCACAGTCCAGATAACTTCCTCATCTCTTCAATGGTCTGTCATAGGTCTTTGAGTCTAAGTGCATGAATTTTGTTGACATTTTCATCTGTTTAGGAAGTTGTGGAAGTCCAGAATAAGTTTGCCATCAATCGATATTTCTACTCTTTTGAAACGAGAAAACCACTCGTACGTGCACTTGAGTTTTTCCCATAGTGCTGTCCTTGTAAGCTGTGTTCAACATCTCAACAGAATGAGGTTTGAGCAGAAACTGCTTTTACAAAAGCATTCACCAGTGACCTTCCCAGGTAATGCCCCAGGTGCTCTAACTCAGAAGAAGTTACTTGATGCTTGCCTGGCTGCAAAAATGCCAGGTGCTCCAGCCAGCACAATTCTGAGGTTTGGGGGAATACCCTTTTTAATACTGTACTTTGTCTTCTGGTGCTTGTACCCAGCCACCATCTTTCTGGTACTTATATTCTGTCAATGGAGGCTGGCCTGTTGCTAGGAGGTTGAATGGGTTTCCATGGAGCTGTTAGGCTAGAAAGAAAAAGCTGGCTATCTGCTTCTGAAAATTAGCCAGTGGGAACTTTCCAGATCTGCAAGCTGCAGATTTTAAACAGGACCAGATTTTAAGTGGGACACCATTGATGGGGGGTGGGGTGGGGGTGATTAAAAATTTGGTCTATATGGAGCAACAGAAGTTTTCATAGAATGCAAAAATAGTATTGTAATATATTTATTTTAATTTAAAAACAGCGAGGGACGTGGGACAAATGTTAAAAAGCAGGATGTCTGGTCACCTTATCAACTGATCATGGGGGCAGCACGGGTCCAGGCTGGGTTTCCTTCTATTGAACACTGATCATCATGAGAAAAAAAAGGGTGCATTTTTTAGGCTTCACTGCCCTCTGGTGGTAGGAGTAAGAGGCCCAGCCTTGCTCCTGGAGAGCTACTGCTGGATTTGAGTTGTCAACCCAGAAGAAGGGGGCTTTTAACAATAAGCTCCCCAAAACATTTTCTACCCCGGCCACTCCCTTCCTCTCCAGCGTCTTTCTTTCATTTTCTGCTCCAGTCTCACGGACTTGTCTTTTAGGTTTTACAATTTAACATGCTCTCAAGCAATTTCATCTGTTCCAGACTGTGGCAGTCATGTACTTCAGTGTCAATTTCAGGATTGGGAGTGCAGGGGTGGGGTCCAGCCTGTCAATCTGGAGATAGCCAATGAGACCTCTGTGTAGGCCTGGCTTTCTCTGAGAATTCTGGGAAATCTCACGATATTTCCCCCATGGAGGTGAGAGACTATCAATTCAGTCTCTTGGAAATGCTCTACTGACAAGACACAAAGTGGATTCCCTGTGAGCCATTGCAGAGGAGAAGCCACATGAACAGACCCTGATGGAACCAGACCTTTGAAGCCAGAAAAGCCACACGGAGACTCCTGACCAGTGCTGAGATGCCTGCAACACCACTGGATACACAAGACTCTACTCCCACTGACCTGTGATTGTCCTGGCATCATTGCAAATGCTTCATGAGTCTGAAGAAGACTTTTGGATTGGTATCAGCCATATGGGCTATTATTGGATTTATGGACTTGGACTTGGCTGGAATGCTTTTGCAATGTTCCATTCCCCCCCTCCCTTTATTTTTCTTTTGCATCACTGCCCTGGTGGGAGTAGGAAGCCCAGCCTTGCTCCTCGAGAGCTACTGCTGGATTTGAACCATCAACCCGTGGTCTGCAGTCCCGCACCCAACCACTGTGCCACCAGGACTTGTTCCATTCCTCTTGTATATAAGCCTCTCCCTTATATACATATGCATGTTTATGAATTTGTTTCTCTAATCTACCAGGACTAACACATAGACTATCCCCCCCCCTTTTACCATCTTTCATGACTTACCTTTGGCATGCTTTATTCTGAAGGGTTTCTGTAACTCCAAGGACCAAATTGCTTTGCTTTATTAGCATCCTAGACTTTCAATCTCATCACTCACTTCCTGCTTGATTGCAATTGGAGTTGCTAGTGGCCATGAAATCATTTCTGCCTCTTGGTGACACTAAGCATGCTGAGGAGAACTTTTCCATAAGGCTTGCCTGGCTGTGGCCTCTCAGAAGCTAGGCCTGTCTTCGGAGGTGCCTCTGGACAGGTCCAAATTGTCGATATTTGGGCTAGTAATCAGGCACTTAGTCATTTCAGCAGTCATAGACTTCTTTTTTAGAGACTTGTCACATTGTTGCCTCTAGACTGTAATTTCATGGGAGCAATAACTGAGATTCTTTTTTTTTTTTTTTTTAGGCATCACTGCCCTCAGGTGGTGGGAGTAGGAGGCCCAGCCTTTGCTCCTGGGAGCCGGAGTTGAACCTCCATCCCAGTGGGCCGCAGTCCCACGCACAACCACTACGCCACCGGGGCTCAGCCCAACTGAGATTCTTTTTAACCATGGAATCCCCAGATCCCTGTGCTCTAAGAGACGTATGAATGAATCCATGAATTTTATCTTTTCTGAAGACTATCCTAGTCACAAAATAACTAATTTCAGATATAAACACAATGCCATAGTTTGAATGTGCATTAAATTAACATGCTGATGGCATGTAGAACAATCTTCACCTTCTAATACTCTGAATGTAGATGTATATTCAATGCAAACTCTAAAATTACATTAAATGAAAAGCATAATTACCTTCAGGTGTGAGTTTTTACAGGCCTAAAAGGGTAGAAGATGATTGATGAAATATATTGCTGGAAAAAAAAAAAGAAATATATCACTGATCCCTAATGAAGGTTAATTTAACTAACTAAATTTACATCTTCAACTATACCAAAGCAGGGCTTGAAAATCTGTTGGTTAGCATGTGTTAGTTTAGCTTCATAGTTCTTTCTTCCAACTTTGCTGAGGCTATTCGGTTTATTGCTCTGTCAGCTCTTATTTATGTAGTTTCCTATGCAACATACAGACCTCAATACAGACCTCCACTCTGTGGGAGTGGAAAAAGGGGCAGTAGAAAGGAGGACAGCTAAGCTCCCCAAATGCACATGCCTCTAAGTGAGGTTCTTACATGGGCAGTACAGACCCTCACCACTAGGTGTCTCAATGGCCAAGCCACCTCCTTAATGTCCTGAAAGGAGCAAGCCTGCATGGACTCTGCGCTCCATTACTCTGTTGTTACTGTGCCTCTAAACCAAAACTCTTAGAAGTGTTGATGTCCACACCGCAGCAAAATTTCCAGAAGAGCCAATCAGTATCTCCATTGCCTCTTTCAGTAACAAAAAACATTGGATTAATTGAAATGCCCCACTTCACTATTGCTTTCCTTTGTTTAGGAATAATATGGTCCCACATTTATTTAATTATCTCTCTATTTTATTGAGGGATCTTCCCTGCTCTTAGCCTAGGGGGATCAGGCTCTTCTACCTAATCTTGACCCGACTTCAACCCACAGAGAACTTAAAGGTCTTTCCAGACCTTCTCTACAAAAGTACTTTAGTCTTTAAACCATGCAATACTTTTCAGTTAAAGCTAAATTGAACATTAGAACTGATTTTGAAGATTAAATAAGTTAGAACTTAAAAAAAAAACCATCAAGTGCAAGATGATTGCTCAGGGAAAGATACTTTTGTACATGTCAGTTTTTACCATCGGGCAACATTAGAAATAAATCAGAAAGCAAACAAAAAACCCAAAGGATACTAGAATAACTAGTTTGCTGTTGCTTTTTTGGGGGGGCATCACTGCCCTCTGGTGGGAGTGGGAGGCCCAGCCTTGCTCCTGGAGAGCTGCTGCTGGATTTGAACCGCCAATCCTGTGGGCCACAGTCCCACAATCAACCACCATGCCACAGGGGCTCAACCCAAATAACTAGTTTTTAAAATAATTTATTAAATAGATTCCAGAGTGATTGATGAGATAGGTATATATATATGTGTGTGTGTGTGTGTGTGTGTATATAAATATATATATATATATATATTTGGACATCACTGCTCTCTGGCGGTGGGAGTAGGAGACCCAGCCCCACTGCTGGAATTGAACCTCCGTCCCAGTGGGCCGCAGTCTGGCGCACACCCACTATGCCACCAGGGCTCAGCCCGAGATAGGTATAGTTTTACACTTGATCTTAACCAAAAGGCTGAGAAACAATATATTTGTTTAAAACTCAAATCCTACAAGAACAAGAAGAAAATAAAAGTGAATATCACTTTTTATCAGGAAAAGGAATCTCTAAGACATAGAGTGGCAAAATTAATTACAAAATAAAATAGCAACACATTTCTCTGCATTAAGTTTGGGAATCAACATGTAAAATTAATAACAAAATGAAAATCAAAATGAAAATATAATTTCAAGGTAAAAATTATTTTCATCCCTGCCCTCTAGTGGTCGTGGAAGCTACCCAGTGCTGCTCCTGAGAGCCACCACTGGATTTGAACCGCCAAGCTCGCAGGCCGCAGTCCTGCACTCAACCACTTACACCACTGGGATTCAGTGGCAAAATTTTTTTTAATCATTTTTGGTTTGGGGGCATCACTGCTCTCTCGTGGTGGGAGTAGGAGACCCAGCCTTGCTGCTGGATTTGAACCTCCAACCCAGTGGGCCACAGTCCCGTGCACAACCACTGTGGGCTGCAGTCCCACACACAACCACTAGACCAACAGGGCTCAGCCTAATATACTCTTTCTTTAGTAAACTCATTCTTTGTTTTTTCTTTTTTTGTTGGTTTTTTGTTTTGGGCATCACTGCTCTCCGGTGGTGGGAGTAGGAGGCCCAGCCCCACTGCTGGAATTGAACCTCCGTCCCAGTGGGCCGCAGTCCAGCGCACAACCACTACGCCACCGGGGCTCAGCCCAACATTTCTTATACATAACCAAACACCTTGAAAGAATGGTTCGTTGGCACTGAGGGTTCAGAGGACGACAAGATCAATTGCCTTCACACAGGCCACAAAGAAAAGGTTTTACTTCTGACTCCAGTGAGTAGCGACCAGGTATTGTAAAGCTCATCAATTACCATCTTAGTGAAACTCTTGGTGTTTTCCGGCCAGAGATAAGAGAATGATGAAAATCGGAAGAGCTGGAGATGAGCAGTCCAGTGGAGTAACGGACCACACCGACATCGGCCTCCACATTCCTGAGACCAGGATTGCTAACTGATGCCAGGCTGGGCTACTGCTGCCAACTGCTCTGAAAGGATCTTATTACAAGATCCCGGATAGAGTGGAAGAAAACTGTGGAGCCGAAGTCAACATCGTAAAAGAGACTATCTTTATTGGTCAGACAGTGACTGGTGGGTCCCCCAAGACTCTGGGCCTTAGTCATCCATCATCCATTAGGTCTGGAACTGAACTCATCTTCTGTTCAAATTGTCAACCACTGAAGATCAAAAGGGTGGTTTTAGCCAAGGTTAGGAAAGCAGGAGAGATAGAAACAAGAAACAAGGAGGAGGCTCAGCCTCGGTGGCGCAGTGGTTGTGTGCAGGACTGTGGCCCACACAGTTGGCGGTTCAAGTCCAGCAGCAGCTCTCCAGGAGCAAGGCTGGGCTTCCTACTCCTACCAGAGGGCAGTGATGCCAAAAAAAAAAAAAAGAAAAAAGAAAAGAAATAAGGGAGGAAGCGGGATAAGCAGTGTCACTTTAGGGGATAGATACAGTGGAGTTGAAATAAAATGTGTAAAAATGGTTGAATATTAAACTCATGATCTGCTCTGTAAACTTTCATCTAGTCCACAATAAAAAAATTTAAATAAACAAATGGTGCCCCCTTGTTAGACAACTTTCTGGCTGATGGCAGGCAAATAACTGAAGAAGGGCCAGCTCTTTCTAATCTGAACAAAGTCGTCATTTTATTAGTCACTGCCCATTGAATTCCAGGCTTGGCTGATTTCGGGTTTTCTATTTTTCTGTGATTTCCAGACTTTTCACCACCAGGAGGGCTGATTTCCAGACTTTTCGAATGGACTGTCCTGTGACTTTTACATGCACAAAGGTTTGAACTATATAGTGCCATCATCATCTTTTCTTTAGTAGTAAAAGATCATTTTATTGGGGGCTCTTACAATAATCAATACATCAATTATATCAAGCATGTTTGTACATATGTTGCATCATTATTTTCCAAACGTTTACATACTTTCTATTAACCCTTAGTATCAGCTTCTCTTTTTTCCTCCCTCCCCCACTACCCTCCTGACCCCTTGATAAATTATAAATTATTATTATTTTCATCAGTATCTTTTTTGTTTTTGTTTTTGTTTTGGGCATCACTGCGCTCCGGTGGTGGGAGAAGGAGGCCCAGCCCCACTGCTGGAATTGAACCTCCGTCCCAGTGGGCCGCAGTCCCGCGCACAACCACTACGTCACCGGGGCTCAGCCCTCATCAGTATCTTTTTAAAGATGAGACATTTAAGTTCTGGAATACAAAATTACCATATTTGCTGGACCATAAGATGCACTTCCCGCAAAAAAAAAGTGCATCCTATGGTCGGAAGGTGCGGCACCCCAGAACATTCGTTTATGACCCCCTGCCTGCTACTGCCAGCTGTTGTTTAACCTGCTGTGGATTGGTGTGTGTGTGGGGGGGGGGAGTCCTGCCTCCCAGAGTTTCAGTGTCTGTCAGGTCACATGATCGGCACAGCCCACACCTCCCCACATTTGTTAATGAAAGTGATGATGGTTCTTAACACCACTGTTGACTTTACACTGTTAAATAGTACCATATTTTGCTTTGTTTTATTTTATTTTTATTTATTTATTTTTTTTGGCATCGCTGCCCTCAGGTGGTGGGAGTAGGAGGCCCAGCCTTTGCTCCGTGGAGCTGGAATCGAACCTCCATCCCAGTGGGCCCCAGTCCCGCGCACAAGAGTCCTACGCCACCGGGGCTCAGCCTTTTGCTTTGTTTTAATAAATATTTTAGTATACTGGTACTATTTGGTTCTGAATATTTTTTTTCTTGTTTTCCTACTCTAAAAACTGGGTGCATCTTATGGTCAGGTGCATCTTATGGTCCGATAAATACGGTCCTTACTCAGAGTCACACAGGTATTAAGTGGTGGAACCAATTGCACTCAGGCAGTCTGGCTCACACCTTAAAACACTAAGCTTTCTGTCTTGACCAAGGAAACCTTCACTTTTCCTTTGTAGTCTTTTTTTTTTTTTTTGTGGGCATCACTGCCTCTGGTGGTCATGGGCGCTACCCAGTGATGCTCCTGAGAGCCGCTGCTGGATTTGAACCGCCAAGTCCGCGGGCCGCAGTCCTGCATGCAACCACTTACACCACCAGGGCTCAGCCCCCCTTTGTAGTCTTGATAAGGGAAGAAAGACTACCTGTACTCACAAATGTTATTTGAGAAGTACTTAAAAATAGTAGCTGGAAAATCCCTTCATGTCTTAGAAATGACCTTCTCTCCATAGTCCACCAATGAGAAACAAACACTGTATTTTCGAAAATCACAAAATGCAAGAATCAATAAACAAATAAATGTAAGAACCTCATACAAGTTTTAAGTATCTACTTTTAAATACATGTTTGTGGAACTAAACAGTTAAAAATATCCACTAATAATCAGAATGTGGGATGTACAAAGTATGAATCTAGAAAAAATGGAAGTTTTCAAAAATGAAATGGGACACACACACACCAAGGGGGATGAACAACAGAAATGTGGGAGAAGGGAGACAGTGGTCAGTGTAAGATATGAAAATAGGCTGAGCCCTGATGGCATAGTGGTTGTGTGTGGGACTCGGGCCCACAGGATTGGCAGTTCAAATCCAGCAGCAGTTCTCCAGGATCAAGGTTGGGCTCCCTACTCCCACCAGGGCAGTGATGTGGAAAAACCAGAAAAGAAAAGAATAATAATTTATAATTTATCAAGGGGTCATCAGAAGGGGTGGGCGGGGAGGGAGGAAAAAAGAGGAGCCGATACCAAAGATTCAAATAGAAGTAAATGTTTAGGGCTGAGCCCCGGTGGCGTAGTGGTTGTGTGCGGGACTGCAGCCCACTGGGATGGAGGTTCAATTCCAGCAGTGGGGCTGGGCCTCCTACTCCCACCGCCGGAGAGCAGTGATGCCCCCCCCCCCCAAAAAGAAGTAAATGTTTAGAAAATAATGATAGCAACATGTGTACAAATATGCTTGATGCAATTGAAGTATGGAATGTTATAAGAGCTGTAAGAACCCCCAATAAAATGATCTTTTAGAAAATGAAATGGAAGAGATGAGGACCAATATTATTGTGGAAACTAGAATTTGAGAAAGATGTTTATTTGTTTTTTATTGACTGTGCAAAGGCATTGGACTATATAGATCAGGCATCCTCAAACTACAGCCTGCGGGCCACATGTGGTCCGCCGAGGACATTTATCTGACTGTCGCTGCTGCCTGTCCTGCTTAGCAGCCGACTCATTCCAGGCACACAGTGATTTTTTTTTTTTAATTTTAACTATAGTCTAGCCCTCCAATGGTCTGAGGGGCAATGAACTGGGCCCTGTTTAGAAAGTTTGAGGACCCCTGAATTGTAGATCATAACATGCTATAGATAACATTGGAAAGAACTGGAGTCCCTGAACGCCGTAAGCATGCGCCCGTGGAACCTGTTCCTAGACCAAGTGGCATTCTGTCTCAGAGAACAGGGGATTCTGTGTGGCTTACAGCAAGGAAAGGGTGCACCAGGCCTTCTTTCCCCAACGCTACTCATTCTGTCTGCTGAGCAAATCATCCGAGAAGCTGGAGGAAATGAAGAATGCAGCATCGGGATTAGCGGAAGCCTCATGAACAACTTGAGCTATGCAGATGGCACGACTTTGCTGACAGTGAAGAGGATTGAGGCATGTACTGGTACAGATCAAAGAGGTTAGCCTCAGTCTGGATTACATCCCAAGGTAAAGGGGAAAAAATACGACTGGCTTTTCTTTTAACATCATGCTATATGGAGAAAAGTTGAAGTTGTCAAGGATCTCATCTTGCTTGAACCCACAGTTAATGCTCTTGGAAGCAGCAGTCAAGAGATAAAACGTATTGCATTACCCATTGTGCTGCCGAAAACCTCTTCAAAGTGTTGAAGAGCAAAGATGTCACCCTGAGGACTGAGGTGCCCCTGAGGTCAGCATTTTTAACCACTCATCTGCATGTGAGAGCTGGACACTGAATCAAGCTAGACTGGAGAAGAATTGATGCCGGTGAAGAAGAATTGAGTTACGGTGTTGCCAGAGAATATTCAAAATATTATAGATAGCCTGAAGAACAAGCAAATCTGTCTTAGAGAAATTGTGTGTTGTTTTTTTTTTTACATCACTGCCCTCTGGTTGGAGTGGGAGGCCCACCCCTGCTCCTGGAGAGCTGCTGCTGGATTTGAACTGCCAAGCCAGTGGGCCGCAGTCCCACACTCAACCACTACGCCACCAGGGCTCAGCCAGTCTTAGAGAAATTATAGCCAGAATGTTCCAGAGAAGTGAGGATGGTAAGGCTACATCTCACGTTCGGTAGACATAGTATCAGGAGAGACCAATCTCTGGAAAAGGCCACCCGATTTGGTAAGAGGTCAGCAAAAGGGAAGACCCTTCTTGAGACAGACTCACACAGTGGCTGCAACAGGGTTTGTTTGTTTGTTATTGGGGGGGGGGGGCATCACTGCCCGCAACAGGGGTTTTTAAACATAGCAACCATTGTGAAGAGGGACTAGAACTGGGCTGTGTTTCATTCTGTTGTACTAGAGTAGTGACTGTAGCAGGAGATGCTACGTAATCTAACAACATTACCGTAAAAAACAAAAAACATTACTTACTTTCACTTCCACGTGGCAGGGACCCTGGCGGGGGCTGCTTATGTCCTCCTGCAGTTGCTGATGTGAGTAGGCAAGGTCATAATGAGTGATATTTCCCACAAGAACAATCGGGATGGGCAGGTCAAAGCAGACAAAACCTTCAGAGTTTGTTTTTTTTTCGGCCCATGTTCTAGGCACTTCAGGGATGTATTATTGGGGGGGCAAGAAAGGTAGATGTTTGAATATTCCACAGACCACAAAGAGGCTAGACTCCCTGTATTCCTGATCCCCTGCAAAGGAAGGTAGCTAGGTGAGGTTCAGGCCCTCCTTGTGCCCTCCTAGCTGGCTGGGACCCCAGCAAACTCTGTCGCACAGCGTCACCTTCAGACAAGGCTCCATGCTATTCTCATTATCAGAGAGCACGCCTAAAGACTCCCCGGTCACGGTCACACACAGGAGCCCCCTTTATGGAGGGCAGCAGGCCCGGAAGTCACTTTGCTATCTTCCACATGCCAGATCAAGCCCATGAAGACCACGGGAGATGATGCACGTTGAGTACAATCTCTGGGTGGCACAAAAGGTGAAGTGCTCACTTGCGAAATGAAAGATTAGTGATTCTAGTCTTTGGGGAAAAGGTCAAGCAATCGAACTCCCCCGAATCAGCCACTGAAAGTTCTAGGGGGCAGAATTCCACTCTGACATACACAGGGCAAAGCTATGAATCAGAGGCTAATCAACAGCAACTAGATTTGTTTGTTTTTCTGTACTCATGCTTAGTACAGCGTTCTTTTCCCCGTATTTCACTTGACCTGGGCTATCGTAAGCATTAATTGATGGAGGTCACTTCAGCCAGGGTCTGTCACTTGCTTCTTTGGGCTTCTCCATGTTATTGGGATATTACTGGTATATTACTGTACTTATCACAGGATGTTATATATTTCAAATGTCTGTTGGGTTGCACGCTCTCCCCCTTGGTGTAGTCCTCGTTCTTGTCATCTTTTACCTTTTATTTTTGCAAGCTGGTGACTTCTTCGAAGGCAGGAGTCACACGGCTCCTCTGGGAATTGAGTCTGTGCCGTCATTCCTTAATGCATGCCTCATGACTTCTAGGAAGGGAGTACGCATTCTGGAGACTTGTCCACACAGAGTTAAATCCCAACTTCATCATTAGAGATGTGTGAAGTGACAGTACTTCACTCAGAGGTGAATTACCTCCCCCCTGGAAAGAGGGGGCCGACAAACTCCCTCCACACTGTGTTCAAAGGCCTAAACAGGACGGAGTGGCCGAGTTTAGGTGCTCAGCAAATGGTGGCCAAGTTTAAGTGCTCGGCTAATGAGGTCCCTCTCCCCTGGAGGAGCTTACACTAATATACTAAAGAAAAAGGGCTGAGGCCTGGTAGTGCAGTGAGTGAGTGCAGGACTGCGGCCAACAGGCTTGACGGTTCAAATCCAGCAGCAGCAAGGCTGGGCCTCCCACTCCCACCAGAGGGCAGTGATGCCTAAAAAAAAGAAAGAAAGAAATGTGAGCCCAAATCTGGAATCGGAATTTCCGCTCTCATTCGTAAAATTCTTCGAGAGTGTGAATGCACGAGGTTTTCGGTTAAGCAGCGGTTATGTGAACCGAAGGCGCCCCGTTGGAGTCGTGGATGACCCGTTTGGCTGCTAAGGCAAGATCAACAGTTCGAAACTACGTTGTTCCTCAACGGAAAGAGCGAGGCTCTGTACTCCTGTAAGGCGTTACAGTCTGGGGAAACCACAGGCACAGTTCTCCCCGGTCGCCTAGAGAAGGTCGCCGTGAGTTGGCGTGGACTCGAAGGCAGTGAGTGTGTTCGCTGAAGAATAAGAGTGATGTTTTCTTAGGGGGTTTAAAACAAGCCCTCTCTGATATTCTACCATAATGGATGAAAATGCATCGTCCTTGGGGGTAAGGAGCATTAGTCATAAGAGGGAGCCTCTAGGGAAGCTGTCATCAAGCAGGGCTACCCTCCAGCCCCCACTTGAAGCCCTCTACCCAGGCATGCATGGGCCTGGCTCAGTAAGCCCTCCCCTTCCCCTGGGGCTTCTTTGTGAATCGCCCAACCAGACCAAGCCTGGAAGCAGGACTCTGGATTAGCAGGCGTGGTGGATGGCTGACAGCAGGGGCCGAGTCTGGCAGAAGGGGTTGGATTTTAAATAAAGACGACTCTGATTGGACAGAGGGTAAAAGATGATGAGAAAGGGGGTGCGGGTGGGGGTAAACGAAATGGCCTCGTGGAGAGATTTTCTGGGAAGCCCGCAGTAAGCCAGAGCCCAACTCCGAGGTGTCGCCGGACCTCCTCCCAACGCCCCCCCCTCCCCCGCCTCTGATACAGCAGCTAGAATGGAGACCAGGGACCAGTGCCCCGCTGCTCTTGGGAACCCCCTGGGAGGGAGAATCGGATGCTTCCGAAGCAACCCAGAGATCCAAGACACAGAATCAAACAGCCTCCACCTCCTTCGGTTTTCCACCGTTGGCCCAATTACTTGATAGAAAAAAGATGTAAGCCCCCACACAAAGGGTGACTTCAGTGGCCAATATTCTAAAATCTGAACAGCACATCCCATCCTCGGGACCATCGCCTGCCACCCACCCCTGACCATTTCTGCACTCACCCAACCACCGCGTCCCCCTTCCCCATTGCCTCCCCACCGGTGCCTGTAAAATGTAAAATGGCTACATTCCTACTTTCTGTTCTCCACGCCCCACCCCCAAGTTGAAAAATTCAGGAAATTACCTCATCCTTGGGAATCTGAAAGCACTGATTCTGAAAAAGCTCAAAACTCTTACTTTTAAATAAGACTCCAAACAGGTTCATACCTGAGGATGTGCCTTTCCACCCCAGCTACACTGAGGCAATCTATATTTGAACAAGATCTCCAGGGGATTTTTAAGCATCACCTGGAGACCTATAGGAATCACTTGGGGGAGTCTTGTTAAAATGTGATTCTGATTCAGTGTATCTGGCGTGGAGAGGGCAAATTCTTAGCAAAGGTTGGAACCAGAAAGACCCCTCAGAGGCCTTAGTCCTGAAACATTAACACCTCTCACCTCTTGGGGTCCACCGCTGTAAGAGAATCACCTACATTTCTCATCCTCTTAAGAATGTCAAGAATTGTCTGCCCTTTCAAAAAAAACCAGCTGCCACTGAGTCCGTTTGCTTCACAGTGATGCTGGAGGACTGAGTCGACCTGCCTCTTTGGATTTCCCAAGCTATAAATGTTTAGGGGTTCCAACAGCTGGTGTAGCGATTAGCAGCATAATCGAAAACACCCAGCTCCCCACCCCCGGACTCTGAGCCGGACCCTGAGCCTCCTCTCAGCTCTCTGAAACCCTGGCATTAGTGATATGGCTTCTGTTTCCTCATCTTTTATATTAAATCAAATATAAATCGCCACCAAATTGATTCTAACTCATACCAATGCAATAGAACAGAATAGAACTGCTTCTAGGAGGATCAAGGTTATAAATCTTTACAGAAACAGATTGCCACATCTTTCTACCGAGGAATAGCCAGTGGGTTCAAACTGCTGATTTTTAAAATTACAAGCAGAGCCACGAGGCCACCAGGGCTTCTTGTGATGGTAACAGTACTTAGTTTTTAGCTGTTGGAGGATTAAATACATATTGAAAGTATGTCGGATAACATCTTGCTCATGAGACATGTTCTCATGTTGTACGGTATTATTTATCTATTATAGTATTATTCTAGAGGGCTGAGCCCCGGTGGCATAGTGGTTGTGCGCGGGACTGCGGCCCACTGGGATGGAGGTTCAATTCCGGCTCCCAGGAGCAAAGGCTGGGCCTCCTACTCCCACCACCTGAGGGCAGTGATGCCTAAAAAAAATAATAATAAAATAAATAAAATAAAATATAGTATTATTCTAGAGTAGATTTAAACCCCGACGTATGAAATTTATATACCAGGTTGTGGTTGTTATGTAATCTGGTGTCAACTTGAGACTATTCAGAGTGAAGGAGTGGAGTTTAGCCTGCCACTCAGGTTGCAGTTCGATGGCTTCATTTGGAGGCACTGAGGAGATAGTATCTCGCTGGACACAGGACAAACACTTACTCCCTGCCAGATGAGACATTCCTATTGACAAGATGCACGAAGCTACCTTGATGGAGTCAGAGCCCTGCAGCTGGAGAAGACATGTGGAGACCCACGCCAGCGCCAAGATGAGTTGCTTTCACCCCCACTGGATCCACAAGACTTTCCTCCCATTGACCTGTGATCTTGCATTCAGCATCATTCCACGTGTTGTGCGAGTCTGAAGAGGAATTTATAGACTGCTATGGGACATATGGGCTAATATTAGACTTGTGGCTTCATGTGAACGAGGTTGGGATGTTTCCTTAATATGCAATTACTCTTTGATATGAAGTTCTGTATTACACACATATGAGTGTCTATGAATTTGTTTCTCGAGTCAAACTCGGACTGACACACCGGTGGTTAACCAACTGCTCCACCATTCTAGTATATAATGAATAGCTCAGCAGCTCTAGCCCTTCCAAACCCTGCTATACCCTTATGCCTTTCTGCTCGTTACCCATCTTAATGCTTGCTCTTACAGAACGAATCACTCCTGGAGTTTATGTGTTGGAGTTTTAGCTAAGTGGTTCAAACCCACTGGCCGCTCTGTGGGAGGAAGATGCCCGTCTGCCCCTAAGAAGCTTTACGGTCTTGGAAACCCTAGATAGGATCACTATGACTCCATGGCACTGGTTTTTTTTTTTTGTTTTAATCATTTTACTGGGGACTCTCACAGCTCTTATAAGATTCCATACATCAATTGTATCAAGCATATATACTTTTTTGTATCAAGCATATTTATACATGTTGTCATCATTTCCAAAACATTTTCTACTTGAGCTCTTGGTATAAGTTCCTGTTTTTTCCCACCCTCTTACCCTTGTGAATCCTGATTAATTTATATTGTTATTTTTATTATTTCATATCTTACACTATCTGTTGTCTCCCTCACCCACAGGGTTGATTTTTTTCTTAAGATGTGGAAGAGAAGAAATTAAATCAGCTCATCAAAATCTTCTCCTTTGGTGGCTCAGTTTCTACGTCTGAAGAGATTTCAACTCATGGAAAGGAGATTCCCCCACCCCCTCCCCCCCCTAGATTGGAATAGAGAAAGGAAAAACTGTGGTCCTCCATTTCTTTAATTCTGTCATTGACCAGATCCTAGGGACACTGCCACAACTCGATGCAAGGGAGAGTGGGAAACGGGATCTTTAATAGGAGCAGTTCGTGCCTTCAGCTGTTAACTGAAAGGTTGGTGGTTTAAGCTCGCCCAGTCGACTCCTTTAAAGAACACTGGTGGCCCTCCTTGAATTAGGTAAGCTGTTCAAGCCTAGCATCTGCTACCTGGAGAAAAAAGAGAGTCTGCTTCTGTAAAGATTCGCAGCCTCCCCGCAGAGTCACTATGAGACAACTCATTGGCAGTGAGGAGGTTATCCACCCTGTAAGATTTCATCTTCTGTTTCAAAATAATTTCCCAAAGCAAGGCATTTCTTCCCTTAAGAAAACTGTTGTGAAAAAGTTCAGATCCTGTATTCTAAGAATATCTTTCCCAGCCACAGACAAGAGAACCCTTTTGCTAGTATGTCAAAAACCATGAGCACAGGCTGAAAAATCTGTGTTCACAGTAGGCTCCCTCATCCTATGTAAAACTATAGCACTGGGGGGCTGAGCCCCGGTGGCGTAGTGGTTGTGCGCGGGACTGCGGCCCACTGGGATGGAGGTTCAATTCCAGCAGTGGGGCTGGGCCTCCTACTCCCACCACCAGAGAGCAGTGATGCCCCACCCCATCCCACCCCCCAAAAAAACTATAGCATTGGAACATTTACTCTCAGCTGCCTTCATTTCCTCCCCTGCCTTACATACTTTCTCCTTCAGACTTTCCCCCTCCTCCCTTCCTTAATATGGTGGGATGGAACAGTTTGAGCCCTGATTGAACTGATATCCCCAGTTTTCACCGTGATAATTTGCCTACAGAAAAGAAATAAGCAATTGTCACAATCTCCAGTGATCAAACTTTTTCTGGAACTAAACTCCAGACAGAATTAGATATGAATTAGCAACTTGGGATAGTGTTCTAAAGAGTAACTTCTATACCCAGCCAGAACTTTTGCTGTGTTTCTCAAAAACTTGCCTATATCAGAATCACACGGGGGTCTGAATAATATGTATTTCCAAGTCCCTTTCCAGACTACTGACTCCAACATCTGGGGACCTGGCCCTGGAATCTGCACTGTAAGAATGGTGCTAAAGCATACTGCATTAGGTTTCTAGTACAATAGTAAATGACATATTTGGAATGCTGGTTATTCTCTTGGTTATGTAGGTCAGAAGTCCAAAATAAAGATGTCAGTTCTGACGTCTCCAGGTCATAGGGAGGATTCTTCCCTCCTCCAGCTTCTGGTGACCCCTCATGTTCCATGGCTTTGGTAGCATTCTGTCAGCAGCTGCCCTTGAGAAAAATCAGCTCTCCACACCTGTAAAGGCTGAGCCCTGGTGACGTAGTGGTTGTGCGCGGGACTGCGGCCCACTGGGATGGAGGTTCAATTCCAGCAGTGGGGCTGGGCCTCCTACTCCCACCACCGGAGAGCAGTGATGTCCCCCCCCCAAAAAAAAAAAAAAAGAACTTAAATTCTGAGCAGAAGGCTGTTGTTGACAGTGACAGCCCAAAATCTACGTGTATTAATCTATGAATTAATTCCTTCCCATTGAATAATTTCTGATCATTACTCATGCATGTATATAATCTTGCCCTCAGGAGCGGGTGCCTTAGAAAGTAGAATACCTGCATTGTGGGACGCAAACAAGTGTTTCTTCTGGTGTCTCCCCTGAAATACATGCCAAACCCAGGACACTGCTTGCCGCGCAGAGTACCGACTGTACACGTGAAGGTCAGTATAAGCTGCTTCGAGGCTACCTCCCTAGAGCAATCAGACTCTATAGTTTGTCCCACCCTTAGGAGGGCCCGCTCCTGGCTGATAAGCAGCGGTATCAAGCTGGTGGCCTGCCATTTTATTTCAGAGCATCATGGGCCACAAAAAATGACATCGTGGGGCTGAGCCCCAGTGGCGCCAGTGAGGCTGTCAGAAGCTGCCTTACTCTGACATTTGACCTTCTCCAGCCAGCTCAGAGAGGGGTGGTCCCTTAGGGAATTTTCTGTGTGTATCCTTTATTTATTTAGAGTCTAACAGTTTTATGGGCACTTAATCCACATATCTCTGAGTGTCTCCTTGATGGTCAGTGTGGGGGTGGGGGAGTCACAGTGTCATGAGCTATGCCCAATCAGTCATGCCCTGATGGCCTTGGTCACAAGGCCTTGACCAATTTTATAAGCTCTTGATCCCTGGTGGGAGTTGCATTTACCAGTTGGTCTGAGATTTGAATAATGGGCACTTTGAAACCACCAGCAACTTTGAGGGACAAAGACTGGGCTTTCCATTCCCGTAAACAGGTATGTCTCGGAAACCCACAGGGTCCGCTGGGAGTCAGCCCTGACTGGATGACCGTGAGTTTGAGTTTTTGCTCTCTAACAATGTATGTGTCCCCATCATGGTCCCATGCCTGCTTCTGTAGTCCCACCTGTCACTTTCATGTATCGATCTGCCACCAATCATGAATTTGTGACAAGTCCCTTTGTTCCATGTCTTATTTAGCTAGCATCCTACCTGTGAATCCTTGTGCTAATGGCCTCCCTCACCCAGAAGATGTGTCCATGCCTTTATGTTGCCTTTATATTCCTTTGAAGACGTAATACATTATGCTTCTCAAGTTATACTGGATATTGGGGCTTCTTTTGTACCCTAAATCAGTGGCACAGATGGTTACGTGCTCAGCTACGAGCAGAAGGGATGACTAAATTGCCCTAGAGAAAAAGATTCTCCGACTATGTTATAATAAAGTAAAAAGGTTTATTGAAAGTAAACGAACATTCTAATGGCAAATCATACCTTCAAGGAACCATAATCTAAGGAACAGTGTTTTGTGAGTATATAGATTGGATGTAAGCCATAAAGAATATTCTGATTGGCTACCTAAGGTATGCTGTTTTGACTAGTTTCTTTTGGTAAATCATTAAGAACATGCTTAGGCAAGTCACCCGTGTCAGCACACTTCTGCACATAAGACATTTTTGTTCATCTATTTTCAATCACGAACTCATGGCTTGACACGGTGCCTGTTGTGACGGGGCAGGGAACGACGGCGTTTTCTAGAGAAACAAAACCAGTGGCACTTACATATGTATAAGAAAGAAATTTGCCCCCGATAAAGTAATTAAAAAAAAAGTGCTTGATACAACGGATGCAGAGATGGATGGATGGATTGTGATAAGAGTTGTACAAGCTCCCCAGCAAACTGATTTAAAAAGAAAGAAAGAAATTTGGCAGCAAATATACAAATGTGCTTGACACAATGGATGGATGGATTATGCTAAAGAATTGTCTGAACCCCCAATAAAATGATTTTTTTTGTGGGCATCACTGCCTCTGGTGGTCGTGGGCGCTACCCAGTGCTGCTCCTGAGAGTCGCCGCTGGATTTGAACCGCCAAGCCCACGGGCCGCAGTCCCGCACTCAACCACTTATGCCACCAGGGCTCAGCCCTAATAAAATGATTTTTGAAAAGAAAGATGTTTATCGCTGGCTTCCCTGGCCTAACTCTCAGCCTCCCGAACTATGCAGGAGCTCAAGATGCTCCTCTCCCTTTCTCTGGTGTCCCTTCCCTTCCCCAAAGTCCTTCCTGACCTCCAATAAAGCATATGTTTGCTTTTCATCCCTTAAAAAATAGAAGTTTATCTAGAAAGCAGCCCACACAACTGCAGAGCAGGTCAGTGCACTCTCAGTCCATGGATCAGAATCTGCACTGGAGGCCTGTCCCTAGCTCCACAGCTGCTAGCTGACAAACCAGGCAGTATGAGGATGAGCCTGGAGGCAGGTTGGTAGAGGCCGAGGTGAATGAATCCACTGCGGGCAGGCGTTTGGCAGGCCACCAACCACTCCTAGGGTTGTCAGGACACATGGCGGGCCACCAGCCCAAGTCCTAAGAAGCCAGTTGCGGGACTTGGGCCAGCAGGAAGAAGAGGGAATTATCCAAAGTGGGTATTTTTAGATATAAAGTAGGCCATATCTCCAAGGAGACATCAGGCTGAGTAAGATGTGGCTGGGGTGGTGAGGTCTCATTCTGGAAGAGGCTTGACGGCCAGATTACTGGCCCAGCCAAATTGACACCAAATTGATCACAGGTACCTCACAACAACAACTTTTCATTGCGTGCTTCCTGAGGGCAAGTCACCTTTGTTTATCTACCAACAATCCTGGGTCACTATTCTCTTCCCAGAAATAGAAGCAGAGCCTGGGACAAAATGGAGTCTGAATCAGACTTCATGTAAAGAAACCACTAGTTATGAGAAGCATACCACATTTGTAATGCCCTTGCACATCCCCTAAGAACAGCTTATACAATGAGCAGGGATAGCAATCTCCATTTAAAAAGTCGCCTTGGGATTTGTTGACCACCTACTGGCATCTTCTCTCTGAACTAACCGTATGCAAATATTCTCCAGTTATAAGCTAGAAACTTTTAGATGAAGTGGTTAAGAAAGATCGGACTGAACCCTGGAAAAGCTATTTTTCTTTGATCAAATGTTCTCTAATTTGGACTCCATTGCAGAATCCTCCCAAAAGTGCGTCAGAAGATGGGCTGGGCTGGGCTGGGGGGGTCTGCTTTTGAATGTTACAGCCTTGATCACCTTATAGACGTTTTACTCGGCGTACTGCACACATGAAGCTGCCATTGAGTGGAATCGACTCAATAGTAACTAACACCTAGGATTCTGGTGTGAGCTTATCTTAACTTGATTCCATTTGCAAAGAACTTATTTTTTAAATAAAGTCACATTTAAAGTTTTTAAATAAGGTCACATTCAGATGTGTGTGGATGGAGTGAAGTGGGGGTGGGGAGGTAAGACACGAATCTATCTTTTTGGGTTATACAATACACCTTGAAACTCACTTCAAGTTTGAGAATCATAAATTCAGTGAGTAAACAGGAAACAACTGACATCATCAATCCTACAACTGCTCATATTTTTATAATTTTGTAGCTTGTTAGCACTCTGTCAGAGGCTGAGCACCAGAAAGTCTAAGATTACGGCTTCTAAATTATTCATTGGACAAGTATTTACTGCATGTCTTCAAATGTGCCAGTCTCCTGAGAGCAAATACATTGTTTTGAAAATATTTTGGAAGGGAAGGGCAATGTGGTAAGTACATAATCTGGTGTCAATTTGGAACTTAAGAGAATTAAGAGTGAAGAGGTGGAGTCTAGTCTGTCAGTCGAGTCATAGCCAATGAGGCCTCTGTGTGGGCATGGCTCTCTCCTGAGAATTCTGAGAAATCTGATTTTTCCTCCTTGGAGGTAGGAGACACAGTTTCTCTTTGTTTACTCCCTGAGAGATGCTCTATCGACAAGACACATGGCACCATGCCTTGGGAGCTGTAGAAGCCACATGGACCTACCCTGATGCAACCAGACCTCTGGAGCTGGAGAAATCACTGACAGTGCTGAAATGCTTACAGTGCCACTGGATCCACAAGACTTCCAACCCACTGTCCTGTGATCCTTCTGCATTCAGCATCATTGCATGTATTTCATGAGTCTGAAAAAGACTCTGTATATTGGTATCAGACATATGGGCTAATATTGGACTTATGGACTTGATCTAGATTGTGTTTGGACATTTTCTCAAGATTCAATGAATTTGTTTCTCTAGTTTACCCGGACTAATACAGGTAAAGGAAAGGGGAGAAGCCAATTTCAATTTGAAGGCAATGGTTCAGGAGCTGGGGAGTTGTCTACCATGCACATGGACGCTCAATATCCCCAGAGTGGTAACTGCAATTGTCTCTGAGAATCATTAGTGGCTGGTTGCATGTGTGCTATTATGGTACAAGATCAGAGCATGCCTGTCTGGATATGCAAGCCAAAGATGGACAAGCTGGCACGAGTGCAGCTAGCAGCAGTAAAGCCAGACCTCTAGCTTTTGTCTCTCTGGCAAGGATTGCATTTTATAAACTCCAAAAGGGAGAAGAAGTAGATTCAGGTTATATGGGCCTAAATTGACATAATTCTGGAGGGTCCTCTTCAAGGAGAACTAACAACATTATGAAGAACAAAATGGATATATATGTATTTTAAATTGTTTTATTGGGGGCTTTTACAGCTCTTATCACAATCTGCCATGCACATTTGTACATATGTTCCCATCACCATTTTGAAAATGTTTTCTTTCTGTTTGAGCCCTTAATATCAGCTCCTCCTCCCCTCCCCGCCTCCACAGTCATTTCTTTAGAATGAGAAAATAAATTGAAAAGAATTATTGAAGATCTAGATGCTTCTTCCAGAGATCTCAAGGAATTTCCCAGAAATCTTCTTAATAGAGGCTTCCTCTCCTCATCTAGAGCAAGCCACGGAGGATGCAACTCCCCGCAGCTCCCAGTTCTCAAAGTAATCTTGCAAGTGAAGGGCCCTGAAGCTTAAACTTTATTAACGTTACAGTAAGTGCTCCTTGCCCTCTCTGCTTACAGAGCACTGAGCTAATCTTTGCTCCAGGGTGCTTCCAATTGGCTGGCTCCAGTATGTAGGCATAAAGCCAGTTGTTAAACTTATTTAGCTGGGGAACAATCTGGACTGCATAAACTTTGATAGTGGAGGCAGGGACAGGTAATGGAGACATAAAACAGATGATTGGATCTGAAAGAGTTATTCTACCCTGCTCGCTGTGGGGAAACTGCAAGCAATAAAGAAGTCTGTTAATTCACATATTTGCCCACAGCCAGGCTGTGCAAACTGGGTGATAGTTTTTTTTTTCCTATTCAGTTCAGTTACAAGAAGTATCTCTCCGCTACTTTTCAGAAATTCTCACTGGCAGTCACACACCAGAAGAGAGAATAGATGGCTTCTTTCTTTTTTCAGTTTTTTAAAAATTATATATTTTATTTATTTTTTTTTTCAGTGACAAAATACAGAGCAAAAACATCCCCAATTCAGTTTTTACTTGCACATTTCAATGGCATGGAGTGCACTCTTTAAATTGTACAGTCCAGCTCCACAGAGCAAAGGCTGGGCCTCCTACTCCCACCACCTGAGGGCAGTGATGCCAAAAAAAATAAATAAATAAAAATAATAAATTGTATAGTCATCCTCACCCTCTTTCTGAGTCGTTCCTCTACAGTTAACAGAAACTGAAAGCCTCCTAAGGTTCTGGTTTAATCTTTTGAGTTGTTATCATTAATTTGATCCTATATCGATATTGACTAGCTAAGCTAAGCTATTGTTTAAGATGAAGGAAGGGAGGAGATAAGTTTGGTTAAAGGCTTAAAGTGTATCTCAGGGCACTGGTTTGAAGGGTCCATCCATGTCCCATGGATCCAGAACTACTAGATTCTAGGAGAATTTGAAATTCTGTTCTGCATTCCTCCCACCCCAGCCCTGTCATGCCCCCCTCCCCCTTCATAGGTGTTGTTGTCTAGAATCTCTGATCAAAATGTCCAGTAAGTGTAGCCAGCAACTCTTTCATTCTTCTGGTCTCATTGCAAAGGAGATAGTTGTTCATGGAGGTAATTAACCGCATATTCTATTTTTACCTCCTATTTATGACTCACCTTCCTCTCTTGCTTTTCATGCATAGAGACTGATTTTGCCTTGGGTGGCTGCTCAGAAGATTTTAAGCCCTTAGGTACTAAGCAAGGAACTAGGAAGGAGAACAGGAGGGCTAGACACTTAATTATGCCTATTATTTGGGATGTCCCATGAAACCATAGCTCTATACCTCCAAGCCAGGGAACCAAGCTAAGATCCTATAAGCAATCTTAATAGCTGCTCTTCATTTTTTTTGTTGCAAATAACCCACCACTTTTGCCAATGCAAAAATTTAAAGAGGTGTACAACTTAATGACAGCAATTACATTAATTGACTACTTAACCCCACCATTAATCAGTGTGATTATATAAATAATAAATCTGTTTTTCCCCTCCCCTCTTCTATGCCCTCTGGTAACTACAGGAACTGTAGTCTTTATACCTTTGCTTATTTTTTTTTTTTTTTTGGTTTGTTTCTTGTGGGCATCACCGTCTCTGCTGGTCGTGGGCGCTACCCAGTGCCGCTCCTGAGAGCCGCCGCTGGATGTGAACCGCCAAGCCCGCGGGCTGCAGTTCCGCACTCAAACACTTACGCCACCGGGGCTCAGCCCTATTTTTAGGTAAGTAGGGTCATACGATTTTATTCTTTTGTGCAGGGATGGATTACCCAACGAGTAATGTAAATATGTGCTCAGTGCATCAGCAAAACAGGGCACCAAGCGAAGACCCATAGATGTCAAATAGACAGAGGCTAAGCAAGGGCTAAAATGGAAGGGAATAAGTAGAGGGTAGTAAATGAAATTGATATCAGCTCCAGTACATGAGAATATACTGACTGGAAATAAAGTTTGTGCGGGTCACAAAAATCTCCACATGCAAGGTTGCTTAAGCTCTGACACCTCTAACACTTCAACACACCTTCACTGACATCTGTATTCTACAGCCTACTTTTGAAACTCCTTATCTCACTGGGTGTCCAGGTGGTGGTGGTGGTGGTGGTAATATTGTTTCCGTTTTTTTTTTAAATATGGAATGCTTCACAAATTTTTTTTTTGGGGGGGGCATCACTGCTCTCCGGTGGTGGGAGTAGGAGGCCCAGCTCCACTGCTGGAATTGAACCTCCGTCCCAGTGGGCCGCAGTCCCACGCACAACCACTACGCCACCGGGGCTCAGCCCCCTTTCCCGATTTTAAACCATGCAGAATGCCCATCTTCTGTTCTCACAACTGCCTCTTGATTCGTGTACAAGTTCCACATGAGAACAATGAAGTGTTCTGGAAGTCTCATTCAAGGTTATCCAGTTTATTATGGTCCAAACTGCAAATGCCTCTGCATAGCCAATGAAACACAGGTAAAGGTCTTTCTGGTATTCTCTGCTTTGAGACAAGATCTCTCTGACATCAGCATTGACATCCCTTGTTCTATGTTCTCTTTGAATCCAGCCTGAACTTCTGTAAGTTCTCTGTTTATGTACTATCATGTTGGATGATCTTAAGCAATTTTCTTTTTAGCTTTAAAAGCAACTTACTCAACAGATATTTACTAACTGTTCATGTGCCAAAAGCTATGCTATGGAGGTGTAAAAATGAGTAAAGTTCTTGTTCCTGTATTCAAGGAGCTCACATTCTACTACAGGGGGAGGCTGTAAAACACAAATAATACAGTACAATAATAAGCGATACAATAGAAGTGGGTTCTAATTACAGTAGTGGCACAAAAGAGGACATTAGATGATTCTCCTTAATTGGAGCAAGAGAACTTTCAACAGAGATGATTATTCAAGATCTGCAGGAAAACACACGAATCTTCCACTAGGGGGAAGGAAGACTAGGACACTGGAAGCAAAGAAAACAGAATGCACTCAGATGTGGAGGCCTGACCATGGAGCACATTTGGCAAACTGAAAGTCTGTTTTGTTGGAGCATTTGAAGTAAACAGAATTTTTTGTGCACTAGGCATAGGAGGTTGGCCCTCTCTTAAAGGTACAGGAGCATGTCACTGAAGGGGATTAAGGAAGGAGTAGCATTGTTACTTCCAGAAAGCCCACTCGACGCAACAAAGAGGAGACCATGGGGAATAAGAAGGTAACACAGTGGAGCAAGTCAGAAAAAAACAATGAAAATGGAGAGATGGTGATATTTCAGAGAGAAGGAGGTGGACTTAATAAATTTAGAAGATAGAGGTCCTGAAATTAACCAAACTAAGAAACAAACACAGCAGGTTTGGGGGAGAATGATTGCTTTTTTTTTTTATTAGGCATCACTGCCCTGGTGGTGGGAGTAGGAGGCTCAGCCTTTGCTCCTGTGAGCGAGAATTGAACCTCCGTCCCAGTGGGTCGCAGTCCCGCGCACAACCACTACGCCACCGGGGCTCAGCCCGAGAATGATTGCTTTACACACACACAGGTTTCTGTGTAACAGCCAAGATCTTAAGCAAAATTTTACTTGTATATGTTATCGATGATTTTGTTCTATGACTTGAATATAGACAAGTGAGTGTTTCCAGTGATTCTTCAACTTGCTGAAATATTTCTATGGGTATTTCGTCACTCCTTGGAGCCTTGTTTTTACCTAATGCATTCAGTGCAGTTTAAATGTTCTCCTTCAGCACCATTGGCTTTTGTTGATGTGCTGCCTCCTGAAATGGTGGGATGTTGACTAGTTATTTTTGGTGCATGGCTGTGTGTATTCTTTCAATTTCTCTTGATGATTCCTGCGTGACTCAATATTTTACCCACATTGCAACTCGAGGCTTGCTTTTTTATCTTGAGTTCTTCCACTTTCAGATATACTGAGCATGTTTTCCCTCTTTATTTTTTTTATTTATTTATTTTATTTTTTGTTGTTTTTTTGGGCATCACGGCTCTCGGTGGTGGGAGTAGGAGGCCCAGCCCCACTGCTGGAATTGAACCTCCGTCCCAGTGGGCCACAGTCCCGTGCACAACCACTACGCCACCGGGGCTCAGCCCCCTCTTTATTTTGTAATGCTAGGAACCAGCACATTTCATTATAATATATGGCTTTATCTTTGGGGGCTGCCTTTTCTTACAGCTCTTTTTTTTGGG
>PVJH01029730.1:0-25674 GCA_004026705.1 Nesogale talazaci | reverse complement strand
AAAATGATCAATTTTTTTAAAAAGGGGGGGGGAGGGAAAGGGGAGGGTTTTTTTTAAAAGGGGCTTGTATCAAGGGCTCAGGTGGAAAATATTGGGAAATATATGTGGAAATATGTGTGCAAATGTGCTTGATACAAATGATGTACTGAATGTTGTAGTAGCTGTAAGAGCCCCCAATAAAATTTAAAAAAAAAAAAAATGCACAACCTTGAGATTTCACGTTCTCTTTTCTCACTTTAATATTTCTTCCTTAACACTTTTCATGATCAACCTGCCACCCTCAATGGACACTGGGTTGAGCTATATGAAATCGCCAATATCTCCCTGACCTGTCAAAATAACAACTGTATATGGGCCAATCACCATTGATCTCCTGTACCACGGTGACAGATTTTCTCTTCTTGGAGAATTCCCACTCCAGGAGGGGCAAGGGTGTTGACTTTGTTCCAGGCATCCCCCAGCGAGGCCCATGCTTGGCGCAGAGTGAGTCTTCTGTCCACCTGATTCACCGCGAGTCAATAGTCGAATGACTGGGTCAGTGACTTTCAGCTGGCAAAGAACAAAAGCATCCCGCTGCTGAGCAGGTGCTCCTGGAAATGGCGATTTTGGTTAAAAGAATCCTGGGCTTCTGGAAAGTACACAGGGAAAAACTTTAAGTGTGTTTTTGGCTCAGTGAACAGGGAGGTATCCCGAGGGAGTGGGATTACAGGGAGAACGAAGGCAGCCGTGTGCCTATACTTATCCAATTTCCCACTCTTGTCATTTTATTCCATCTTATTCCTGCTCCTGGGCCGCAACCCTGCCCGATGCCCAAAGCCTTCTAACCAGAAGACCCATAATCATAACGTGAAGACAAAACAAAACACAGCATCCTCCGGCTGCCCTGGCCACGTTCACAGCAGTCATTTGCATCCCCCGCTCCACCAAGTCTTTGGAGCACCCGACTTTAACACATACTTTTAAAATGATGCCCACCACCTCCAAGGTGGCCGGGAACAGCAGGACCCTCATGCCAGGGGCAGAGGAGGCAATGGGTTGGAACCGCAAAGCCCCAAGCTGTCTGAGACCCACCCCACTGTGCTGGGAAGAGGGCCAGGGGAGCTCACGCAAGGAGGCGTGATGCCAACATCTGTTCCTCTGGCAGGTGAAGGTGCACTCCACGACCCAGGCCGTGGGCAAGGGTGCATGGAGACCTCCAGGGAACAGCATGTTCTGAACGGGAGCCTGGGCCAGGCCGACAGAGTGCTCCATAGCTCCTAGGTTCTGGGGTCCTGCAGCAATTTTATCAGACTGACTTATGGTCAAGTTACCTGAAGAGGGTCTCCCAGTCCTGCTCTCAGAGAGGTCCCAGTAGTTCCACCTCAGACCCGGTGTGGGTAAGGTGGCCTTAACAAGACCAGGCTGTGGGAGTCTGCTCAGGGTCAGGGCCCATCATGTCCTTCACAGGGCTGGCTCTGCCTCCCCATCTACTGCAGCCACAGCTGCCCAGGGGGAACGCTAGATGCTCTTCCAGCCAACATGCTTGCATTTCCATGTCAGGAGCAAGCCCTTCAACAAAATAACAAACCATTAACATGGACTAATTACTAATATTTATTTTACCATGGTTAACAGAAGGGCACGTTGTTCATGTCTGGGACAGTGAAACAGGAGCAGGGCTTGGTTCCTTCCTCATGACACTGTAAACTGAGTGGCCCCTGCTTCTTCACACGACGCTGCCTTACGCGCGGGTCCAACTGGAAAACACGTCTCCTTTCGATGAGGGGATTAATGTTGGGACCCTCAACAGCCTGTGGGGGCACTTTGCACAGCTCAGGGGAGGGAGGCAGGGATTGTTTCAATCCTACCCCCACCCACTCCAGGGTGTGCCCCCCTACCTGTACCTGCTGAACTCAGCTTTCAAACTAGTGGACTTTGGGGAAGGGATTCTTTGTGTCCAGTGTCTGTCCTTTCTTCCCCTCCCTTCTTCCCTTCTCGCCCCTCCTTCTCACGATAATGTCTTGAGAACCCCCCCTCTTTTAGAGAGCAGGGGGGAGGGGGAGGGATCGAAAGTGGGGGAGAGCCCAACTATGAACACACACCCAAGTGAACACGCTGGGGCAGGAAGGAAATAAATGAGAAACAGGATGCCTTCCCCAGGCCAGATGAAGAACCCCCATCCAAAGATAGCTCCCCTGCCTGACAGCAGAGAACACAGACACCCTTCATGCTGCCAACCGCAGCACAGGCCCCACAGTGCCCGAGCACGGGGCTTCATGGTTCCGGGAGCACTAGTCTCTGGGGCCACCCCTTGCTGGAAGGCAGAACAGGGCCAGCCAGAGCAGCCAATGAAGCAGCTGTGTGGCAGTGGAAGCTGGCTCTCCCACGGAGCTCTACGGACAGAGGGCAAAAGGTGGTGTCCCCACCCCCCATGCCAAGACAGACCCTCGTGTCCGTCCATCACACCGAGTCTACACAGGAAAGCCAGAGCAACTTGTCACCTGGCCATGAGTTAGGAAAATGAACTGTGAAAAGCACCATCCCCCTTTCTTACCCTTGCGGTATGGGGACAGAAAGAGATAGAAAAGCAATTCATGAATAACCCCAAACCAAGAGCATAGTGAATAAAGATGCAGAATAAAGGTATTGAGCATGCATGTGAATGAAATAGGTAACGGTCTAGGACAGCGGTTTTCAACCTGTGGGTTGAGACCCCTCACGACCCTTTCACAGGGGCTATCCAATTCCTAACAGTAGCAAAATGACAGTGATGAAGTAGCAATGAAAATAATGTTAGGGTTGGGGTGTCACCAGGACATGAACTGTATAAAAGGCTCGTGGCATGAGGAATGTTGAGAACCCCAGTCTAGGAGATAATAACATTGACAGGGAACGAGGGAGACGACCCGACACCCGCGAAAGACATCTAAAACGTTGCGAACTACAACCACGTGGAAAGCGCTAGGGCACCACGTCAAACAACTGGGAACAGAAATCCCACAGGACCAGCAACCCGCTGCGGGATCCATCCCCTGAAGAAGTAAGAAACACAGCAGGAGCTGACACATGTGCCACAAGGTCTTCGGCATGCAGTGTATGACCCTGAGGAACAGAACACCGCTCCACTGTCCACGGTCCACGGGGGGAGAGTGGATACAGAAAGCTCGGTCCTACGCACTGGGAAAATGACGCATCACCAAAGAACAAGGGAATCTTGAAGCACTTCATGGCGTGGGTGAACCTGGAGATCATTAGGCTGAATGAAGTTTAATCCATCACAACACAATCAATATTATATGAAGGCCACTCCTGTAAGGATAAAAACCCAAGGAAAATAGTTGCATACAAAAGGAAACAGACTTTGGAGGCTGCCGAGCAGGGGAGGGAGGCTGAAGCCTAGGAGGGGCGTGTTGACAGGTGATGACTTGGGAGTAAGGGAAAACGGAAGACCAACAGAGGGAGAGAGGTACCGGGGGCGGGGTGGGCAGTGAGTGATCTGGCCTGTCTCATTTTAGACCTTTACACCATTCTTGGTGATTTCATAAGGATGAGATCTCATTTCATATACCATTTGTGGTAGGATGAGGAAGTGGATAAAAATAAGGATATGCAAACCTCCATTTGAAGAACCTTTAGATGCTTACATTTTAGTTTTGGTCAAGATCATTTATATACCCCACCCCCACCCCACTCCCCTGCAACCGAAACAAAACGAGTAAAACTCAACAACCCCAGGGTGGAATTATGGGAGTAAGACAGGTTTTCAAAGTTTACGAAATAGTTGCCAAAGCAGAGACCCAATGAACCTTATCAAATATGAACCTCCTTTTTTTTCTTTTTCTCCTTGAGACAGCTTCAAAACTCCAAAAGCACAGACATCTATATATTCTGAGAAGTTTCTCAGCATTCAACCAAGCTATCATGAAGAGCCATATTAGTATCATAACACCATTTTGATTTTCAGGATATGTTAGTCCAGAAAAAAATCCATAGAAACACTAATGTGTATAAGAGAAAGTTTTCTATGAAGGGTAATTTTACATTAAGAAAACATCCCAACCTAGTCCAGATCAAGTCCGTAAGTATGATGTTAGCCCATCTGTCCAATACCAATCTATAAAATCCTCTTCAAATTCACAAAGCACATGCATTGACGCCGACTGCAGGGAGATCACAAGCCAATGGGTGGGAAGTCTTGTGGGTTCAGTGGTGATGTAAGCCTCTCAGCACTGGCAGAGGTCTCTATGTGCTTTCTCTGGCTCAGGGCACTAGCGCAATTCCATGTGTCTTTTCACCTACAAAGTCTCTCAGCGAGTGAACTGAGAGTCTCTCCCTCCTCCAAGGAGGAAAAACCAGATTTTCCAGAATTCTCAGGAGAAGGACTTGCTCACACAGGGGCCTCATTGACTATCTCTGAATTGATAGACTAGACTTCACCCCTATGCTCTTACTCCTCAAATTGACACCACATTATGTAACTGCCACACAAGACATGCAAAAGTCAGTACTAGCTTGACAGTCCACAATTCTGAATAAAGATGTTAATGAAGGAAGAAGAACAGGGCAGGGGATATTATCTAAAACTGAAATGCTTAGAACTTCCACAGAGAGTTTATTGAACATATCTTGGATAGATTTTCAATTGAAGAACCAGGTCAAAAAAACCCCCAGAATTCAGAAATAAGAACGACTGTATGGACAATTTAAATCCACCATCATATTGATTAGGACTTTGTAAGAGCAAAAAATATGTGGCTTTTTTTGATCCCAGAGTTCTCAAAGCTCGAGCTCCAGGACTGGGCTTCGTCTGCAGACTCTCACCCACGACTGTGTATGTTATGTATCTGTGCACATGAAGGACATCATACACATGTCAAACAAAATAAAGCGAGTTATTAAGTACAACAAAACCCTAAATCGTGGTGGAGGTCAACAGATAAACAGACACTGGCAGTAGAAGAATCTAAATACACAATGTATAACTCATGACCAGACTGAGCCTGGGCTTGTGTACTATTTCACTGACTGTCCCCGGCAGTCTTTGAGGTTCAGGCTGGGTCAATTTCAATGTCCTGCCAGCTCAGCAAAACTTGAGAGAGTCCAAGAGGAATACCTGCCCCTTTCCATGGTGGGAAGCAGCAAGAAGACAGGGATGGAGGGGATGCTCTCTCTTCCAGGAGCTAGACATTCAACGGGACAGGATTAAAGAAGCAAGGATCAGGAGAACTCCCATCGTATGAACAGACACTTCCCTTGTGGGTGAACACTGAAGTCTTCCATAGGTGTCTGTGTTGTGAGCTTCAGGAGAGCGGCCGATATTTTCTGCCCTACTCTCTCCCCAGTCACTGGCCCTTGTGCTCAGTTTGAGCAGGCATCTAATGTACATGGGTTAAAAAGCAACCTTTGGGTTTCCACATGTCTACCTAGTGTCCTTCTCTATTCAATGCCCGATGGTGGCAGCCCCGTCACCAGCTGTCACGCAGTGGACTCCGATGCAGGGGCACCGGCATGGAGAAGAGCGGTGTTCCTGTCCGAATCCTTTCCTTGTGAATGTCTCCTGGAGATTCAGCGGCACATCACAGGTCTTTGTGTGAAGTCTGCCTCTGGTTGGGCTTGAACTCCTCTCTCAGCGGAGCAGGGTGATCCTGGTACCACTTGGGGATTCTGCCCAGCAGCAGCAGGAGTGGAAACGTAAGGAAGATTGAACATGAATGCAAATTGGAATCTCAAACAATAACTGCCCCCACTTAGGACAACCATACAAATGGGTGTGATGACTCCCTCAACACAGTGAAGGGAGACCTTGGCAGTTCTCCACAAATGAGGCTCCAGGCTGTGGAAGGCCACCGTTTCCTGTGGGGCCTCGAAGCAGAATGGCTTGCCGAATACGATGCAGAGTGCACTGCCATTTCTGGTAAGGAAGAAATGAGGAGGTCATCACCAGCTACAGACCATGTGTTTATTGGTCCAGAGAGGACCATGGCAGGGATGTCCCCTTGGAACCTGTCTAAGCAGTCAAAGGGCGCTGAGGTATCTGTGGGTGCAGTTTAATTTCTTCAAAGTACTCTGCAAATATTTACAACAGCATTCACAAGAACACTGTGAACACAGAAAGGCGAGAACGACTGGTCTCACCTTTCCAAACGGATGGCTTCCATCATTCAATAGCACCCTCTTTTGAACGCCTTGCGGTTCACTGAACTTGCTGATCAACAAAGTCAGGCAAGCATTCGAGTGGCAGGCTGTCTGGGAGCGATGGAGCGGGCAGCCGTCTCATCTAGCAGCGAGGAGCAGAGATGTGAGTTCTGCAAAGCTGACGCTCAGCGTGGCAGGGCAGTTTCTCATATCTGTTTATCAATGAAAGAGGGGAGGCAGGGACGAAGACCACCCCTCCTCCAAAGGTCATGCTCTCTTACGTAACAGTGACGTTCATACCCAATAGTAATATTATTACTAGCCATGCAGTCAGTTTATGGAGTGTCAGGCTAGCTCAATAGATTGACCACATGAACAGGAATACTATAGGCCAATATTGTGAACTGAAGGGCAAAAGCAATTTGACCAGTCTTGATTAAACAGATTCCCCTGGGGCAGGACACGGCTTGCGTTTCAAAGACACATCACAGTGAGCCAATCTGTTGTTGACAAGGACCTCTTTAAACGGTGAAGGAACACAGATGTCCCTTCAAGGACTGAACTGGCCCCGTCCCAAACCATGGTATCGTCAATGGTCTCTGCCTGCAAAAGCTGGACATGGAATGAAGAAGACTCATGAGACATGGAACCATGTTAGAAGTGAGGCTGTGAGCTTTTGTCTCAATTCATGTGGACATGTTATCAAGAGAGACCAGTTCTGGGAAATGGACAGCATGCTGGATCCACCTGAGGGGCGGTGGACAGAGAAGGACCTTCGAGGAAAGGGCTGGATGCAAACTATGGAGAAAACAATGTCTACAGACATCAGACAGTTGTGAGAGTGGCGCAGGGCTGATGAGTGTCGAAGCTGACTGGAGCCCGCCTCACAAGCACCCATTGGGCAGAAATAATTTGTGCTTCATTGAAAAGATGACGTTCGCCTTTCTGTGAGTAGCCACATGGGTTGAAGACCTTTGTTGACGCATGTGTTATTGAAAACCTTACTGTGTTCTTAAAGAGCCACTTGATGCTGGGTGGATGGAAAGGCAGGCTGGCTCGGAAGGCCCAAGGACTTCAGAAGACGGTAGGTGGGAATTCTGGAATGGGGTAGAATGTCCGAATGAAGCCCCTGGGGAAATGCCCGGGAACACAATGTGGAGTTTCTTTCTGAACCTCTAAAATATGCGCTCGAAGCAAAACCGCACACCTTCCACAATATGGAAACATAACCCAGTGCTCTCATAAAGCGCGCCTTTTGTGAGTCACACTTTCATGTTAGGGCACCCGTCTTTATTGGGGGCTGTTGCAGGACACAGCGCTCTGAAAACCACATCTGCATTTATTGGAAAAGCCTTTCCAGGACGTCAGCCATGCTGTGGTTCAATATTCCTACAGAAAATCACACATAAGAAACGCCTTTTGATATCTGGAGCCAGGAAAACCGCTATATCCAGGAACTAGTCTGCTTCCTCCTTTCTAATAACAAGAATGGTGCAATTTACCCCGTTTCCCTTTTTGCCCTGGCTGCCAGGGAGTTCAGGGCCAAAACTGATGATCAATCACAGGAATTACAATGGACTTTGTGGTTAGCAGAGTGAGTTCCTCTAGGTTTCCATGGCTTTTATTTGCAATTTTTATCCTGATTAATCATGCTGTGTGTATGTGTGTGTGTGGACTTCATTGTAACCTACTTCAGAGTCCTTCGGAAACCAATGCATTAGGTTGACTCCATAAAAGTGAAAGATCAAGGGAGATGTCAAATGTGCTTTTCTTTCTAAAAGTCACCTTGAAGGGAGTGTGTGAACCTACATATCTTGTCTCTCTTTTTAGGAATAACTACTTGTCTATAGGCAAATAGGGTAGTTCTTGTGTGCTCTGTTCAACATTAGAACAAGACACGTTTTATTCTGTGTGGAGATCATTTCTATGACAAAATAATATGTCCTTATTTACCGTTGGTGCCTTCCAGAAAATTAGCACCATCATTCTGCAAGACTCAGTTAAGCTCACAGTTATTGCCAGGGCCTTTAAAAGCTGCCCCTAATGGTTTGGCTGAACTCACAGAATCATCGCGGTGAATTCATTTACGCGATATTTACCAAATGTTTGAAATGGGCCATCATGCCATGTTCACTTTGCTTCAATGTTTTCTTTTCCCTTAAGTACTCCATATGAAATTAATGGTTGATTTGCCTCAAATGGTCAGTTTCCCTGCTCTGAGTCCATTCCATTCGCCAGCTTATATTTAAAAATATCTCCGTCATCTATATTTTCCACTGGCTAATAAGTAAAACAGTGTTCCAATAGTTCGAGAAAAATACATTAACTTCCTTTCAAATTGTTAAAAAAAAAAGAAAAAAAGGGTTCTACATTGAATAACTAAGCTTGCGACAAAGAACCCCCAAGTTACGCCACATTTGTTTCCCTGGGTAGGGGTCTCTGTGCCCTGGATGGTCCAGGATGCCCAGCCCTCCTGTTGGTTAGCGTTTAGGAAGCCATTTCTCTTCAATGGTTGTCAGGCCCCCTCTGCACAACATCTCCCTGAGGAGGGTGCAGGGGGTTCTCCTGCTCCCCTCCAGCACTGTCACAGAGCAGGGCCCTCACTGGCAAGAAGTGGTTTTGACCCCTAAACCGCACCTGCGTCTTATACCTCCACAGGGGCCTGTTTGCCAGTAGGTATAGGACCCCTTTCCCACTTAACCCCAGCAAGCCCAGATGACACTAACAATTCTGGGGACACATCTCCTCACTCCCAGCCTCCCCTCACCCTCCTAACTAGACTTCACGAATCACTTGGTTTTGTCCTTCAACTCTGCACACAGAACCGAGAAGCCAGGAGATCAGAGGAGGGTGGTGTGTGTGTGTGTGTGTGCGTGTGTGTGTGTGTGTGTGTAGCAGCAGCAGCAGTAGCAGCTTGGGGTCCATAATGGGGGAAAACACCTAGGGACTGCACTGACTAGCTGGGTGATATCAGCAGGATCCTCACTCCTGTGACACCCACGTTTCCACGTCTATGGAATGAAACGTGAAGCCTGAGACCCAGTGACACCGGTGGTGCAGAAGTTCACGTATAGCACTATGAGCCAAGAGGTCACCCACCCCATCTCACCCCCAGCGACTCCACGGAAGAAGGACGTGGCAGTCTACTTCTGTCTAGATCTAGCACTGTGGGAGCCTGTGACCAGGGTCTGCCCGTGGGACTTCTAGGTCGAGGGGCGTCAGAATGGACTCAATGGTGGGCTCATCGGCCTGCCAACATCAGGGAGCTGCTTCATTCACGCCTCTAAAAATGACCCCAGTAGCAACTCTTTGCCAGGCCTTGGGTCACTGGGCATCGAAACCCCTGAGGGGCAGCAGGTTTGGTTTGGGTCAGTGCCAAATGCTGTGTCCACAGAACGCACGTGGTCCTGTCCTCCCATCAGCTGAGCTGGACTGCCAGACACTAACAAATGAAGAATGCATTGGTATACATTTTGGTAAGTGTTCCAGCTGAAATGGAAATGATATGACATGGCGAGTTAGGGGAGGATCTGTGGCAGAGGTGGGAGACGGCTGTGAAGGGGCAGGGGACAGAGGAAGGGAGGAAAGCTAACGGGGCACAGCGACCCCCTCGTGATCCCCAGGCTGCAGATCTTCACTGAGGCAGCAGTGCCATGCCACGTCCGACATCAACTGCAAAGTCAACACAATTCAAAAGAAAACTTACCAAGAAAAATAAGCCCAGAGGAAATTTTTATGATGTAGGGATAAATGGCAAACAGGGAAGAAAAATTAATTATATAGCAGTTAAGAATTATCCTGAGGCTTCAAGAAAATGTCTAATCTATGGGGTACAACACCGTGATCACGGCACACTGCGGACTCAAGGATATGCAAACGGGCAGGCGGGGGGGGGGGGTGCTCCCACTCCCAGGCTCAGGTCCCTCCAGGGGGCTGGGAAGGGGCGTTTGCCAGTTCACCATGGCAGCAAGGGGAGGAGATGCACCAGTTTACTTTTGGTTGGTGTCAGACCTGTGGGCTAGTGTGGGACTTCTGGGCTTGGACAGTGCTGGGTTGGGATGCTTTCTGAATGTCTACTTACCCTCTATTTAAAGCTCTCTCTTACATGCATGTGAGCTTCCGTCAATTTGTCTCTCTGGTCACCTAGAGGAACAGAATCTGAAATCCAGACAGCACCCAGAGTCACTGGACCCACTGAGTCCAGAGCAGCCACAGAGCCTCTTTCTCTGGGAGACATCTTCCGACCCGGAGCCAGGATTACACCCTGCAGTCATCATCACATAAGCAGTTGCAGAGCTGAACGAGTAGGGTGTTCTGAATGAGCAACGCGTTCTTTAAAAACAAAGACACCAAAAGCATCTCGATGAGACCGAATCACCCACAGTGACTGCCAGCATGGATGGGAGGAAGGCAGGGGTGATGTGCAGTGGGACGATTTGGGTAGAGGTGCGGAGATGGGGTGAGGCGGACCTCTGACAGCGCAGACGGCTGGCTTCCATCCAGACCTTCCAATTCAGAAGCCTGGGGTGAGGCTCCCAAGCCAAACTCACTAGCACCCAGTCCCTGTCCACTCACAGCGACCCTGAAGGACAGGGCAGACCTGCTACCAGTTGCTAAGGCTGTAACGATTTCTGGCAGCAAGAAGCCCCATCTCTCTCCCGTGGAGTGGCTGGGGGGGTTTCAACTTCTGATCTGTGGGGAGCATAACCTACTATGCTACCAGAGCTCAGGAGTTAAAAACCTTGGTCACTTCCCCAAAGGTTGGAGGTTGAAACCCACCAGCCCCTCCACAGGCACGAGATGTGGCAGTCTGCTTCCATGAAGATGAAAGCCTTGGAAACCCTGTGGAGAGGTGAACACTGTCTTTGGGGTCCATATTAGTTAGATGTAACTAGATGACAAGGGGAGGGGGAGGGGGAGAATGCACCCTCCACACAACCACCTGGTCAAGGGACCACATTCTGGGACCCACTAATGTTGAGAACACAGAGCACCCAAACAAAGGCACCCAGAATGGAATGAGCAAGTAAACCGGAGGCCTGGAGCCCGGATCAACCACCTGAATGTCCTTTTAATCTGCGTACCACAACATGAATCTTTAATTTATGTCCAGGTGGATGTAGCCATCTGTGAGTTTGTAAGTAATCCCACTCTGAATAACAGTCATTACCTCTATGACGCCGCAGTTCCCTTTGTTCAACAAGTACTCCTTTATGCTCAACGCTTGCATGAGTCTGCCGAGGATCTGCGGTCTCAAGGTGAGCGGGACAGGGCGGGTGAGGGCTGAGGTGCTGGAGCAGACTGCCCTGCCGTCAGTGCCGCCTCCGTGCCCCAGTGACTGAGCATGACAGAGGAAGGAAAGGCTGTACCGTCCTGTGTTTGAGCTCATCTCATCTCTGCAACTGCCCCACCATCCATCTAGCCTCCTCAAGGCTCTCACTCCTTCTCCTCATCCTTCCATTTTACACAGAGTCTGAACTTAGAATCTGTGAAAAGTGTGTCGTTTGTTATAACAAATGAATATGTCTATGGGGGAGACGGGCGCCCTTGACATCATCTTTGTTCAGATACAGTCAATAGACAAAGTCGTAAAGCACTGCAGCAGGCTGGTTCAAGGGGAAAGAACGCTCAACTTCAAGTAAAGGTATTGAATTTTCATAACCGACCACCACATTATAGTGACCCCAGGGAGGCTTCCCAGCACTCAACATCTTTAAGGGAGTGGACAGCCTCTTCTTTCTCCCTCAACACGGCTGGTGGTTTTGAACTGCCAACCTACTGTTAGTAGTAGTGCAATGACTAATCCAAATGGATTAGGATTTCATTCTACGTTGAAATACTCCATCTATAAACACACACAAACGAAATCTAAGTTTTCCAAACCTTCCCTTGGCATAATGACTCTGCAAAAAAAAAAAAAAAATCAGTGATTCTAGGGGGAAGGTTTCTAAAGGAGTAACAAAAATTGATCACTAGGGTGTGGGTGGACACAGAGGTGGTCACACCATCCCACTGTCACAAAGCTGCACTCAGCCAGTGGGCATTATTCCCACAAACCAACCCTGTACCATGCTCTGCAAGGAACACTGCCATCTCTGCCGTGTGGACTTCCCAGACTGACCCACAGTGGGTCAACTGTGATCGTGTCACATGGAGGTGACCTGCAAGCCCTTTTGTTCCAATACCAGGGACCGCACGAGCAGTCTGGGAATGCTAACCAAATCATATCAGGTCATGCATGTGGCCCCAAAGAGAGAAGTGGCCAAGGATACACCTGCCTGCAATTTCCATTCCTGTGTCCACCATCCTGAGCTGCAGCCACTACCCCTTTTATGATACCTTCAGTAAAATCAAATCACCAGTTGTAAAATGTTTAGATCATGCCCGGAAGACAAAGGGAGTAACTCTCCACGTGCAATCCTCTTGCACCCCACTGAAGACACAAGGAGAGGGAGTACACATGCCAAATTACAAGTTTACCCTGAAGAATATGAAGAAAAGGACAAGTTAGATGTCGAAAAAGTAAACACACATGACAGAAACACTAGCTTCCAACGGATGACCTCAAATCCAGAGCCTTTTCCAGAGAGAAAGACTCACTGTGAGGCTCACGGGAAACTTTCTGCAAGGACGTCGCGGTTTCTCCTGTCAAGATGAAAGTGTATGTGGAATCTGCTTCCCTGTTGATTTATCATCAGTTTAACTGCCAATATTTCCTAATTCGCAATGAGACTGCACAGAGCTCCATGATAAATGTTTACGTGTAACGTTAACAACTGTGTGTCAAACTGTAAACACAGGCAGGCGCCATGGGTTCGCTTTCAGAACAGATGTGGGCCCATCTCTGAGGAGTGGTGGACGGCAGGAGGCACAGGCACGGTTCAGTCTTTGTTTTCTCTCTCATAGCTTTTAAGACACAGAGGTAAAGCTGGGGGGGGGGGTGGTGGGGAGGAAAACTTGACACCAGAATCACCACTCTCCATCCGGCTGCAATGGGGAGCATCACTAACTGACTGAGGAACCTCAGAGCTCAGGCCCTCCGTGGTCCAGTTCTCTGACTAGCACCCTGAAGGTTATCAGCAGGGAATAAGGGAAGTGATATTCAGATTGTTTACTCTGTGTGTGACTTATGAGTCCAGTGGTGGTTCTCCAAAATTTCCAGGTGTGGTAAAGTTCCAAGTGTGAGGTTTGATGGTAAGCTCCAGGGAACTAAAACAGTAGAGGCGACAATAAAGATATGTTTCACCAACAATGTAACCTCACTTCCTGCCCTCACAGTCTCCAGTAGAGTGGGCAGACTCCTGTAGTTGTTCTTGTTGCACCCAAGTTCCCCTTTGTTGAGAGATGCTTATCACTCTGGACCCATTCCCATGTAAACTCACAACATACAGCTCTCTCGCAGCCCTCCACGATGCCATGTGCCGTGGACCCCGCTGCTCAGGGTCTGCGTCAGAGAGCAGGACCTCCCTGCCGAGAACAGAATGATGAAGCCAGGTTCTCTTTCCAAAGCACATTGAGCCAGAAGAACGGACACCCATGCGCAGAGGCAGAGAGCGGATTGGGGGTGAGTCGTTAGGGGTGCATGTTCTATACGTCTCCTCTTGCCCAGTCCTGTCTCCCTGGGAGAAAGCTGAAGCTCAGGAAGTCGGATGGCCAACTTGCCTCATGACCAACTGTGAGGAGATGTGGTTGAGATGTGGACCACTGCCAAGCTCTTTAGCTCGGCCTCTCTGGGGCTCTTCCCTCCTTTGGCGAAAAGCATACAGTCACCTTCCAGTACAGGGACGGTTGCGTGCCACCAATCGCTGGGACACGGAACTCTTGAGTCTTCAAGGCACACAACAAGCTCTGAAGGCCATCTGGCGGGATCCAGTGAGGACAACCCCTGAGTGAACTAGACTCTACCCCCAACACTCCTGTCACCTGAGGCCTGAAGACGGAAATCACACGGTAGATGGACAGGCAGAAGACAGCTCAATCAAGAGTGGTGACTATTGCAAAGTGGACGAGCATTAATTTACTACTCAAATGCCCTACTTGCTATGTGGAGAAATGTTTCGTGCTGGCAGACCTGCGTCAAACATTTCCAGTGAGTGTTCTATTTTTTTCTTCTTTATAGGGGAGGGCAAAAACACAGTCCCCTACTACCACAAATCATGCAGTCGAGTTTCCCACATTTGGGGAAATCGCAGGGGTCAGCACACCTGAAGTGCAATGGATAAATCTCGCCCTGGGAAAACCACCTTTGTGATCATGGTACCTCCCCTGCCAGGTAAGTATGTCAGGTAATGTCAGTGAGTATTATGATTTTGCCTGCCCACCAACTCCCATCATTTGTGTCAATTGCCTCCAGTCAGTTAAGGCTCTATTTTATGCAAGTAAATAATCTAGGAATTGCAACATGTAGTTAGCCTACAGTCGCTCAATCTCCCTATCTCAATAGTATTTAAGAAATTAGTACCAGGAGTTAATCAATGACACTAATCATAGAAGGTCCTTATGCTCCAGGGAGATGATCTGTAAGATTCTCTACTAGAAATTAACATGGGGGCTCAAAGGTGAGCCAGAGGCAGCTTAAGAACACAGATTCAGGAATAGATTTTGAGCTCCCACTTAATCCTAACTCCAACCTAAGAACAATTTGCTTTTACGACATGGCCCTGCTCGATAATTGCCCTAGTAAAAGAAACACAGAAGATGTGGGTGCTACAGCAAAGTGTGGTGAAGAAATCTGATGGTGCCCAGTTTCCAGAGAGACTGCCATCTGGAGACTTAAAGGCTGGTCTCCGAGCAAGCACCCATCTAAATTAGATGTCCACTAAGTGCACATGGAGGAAGCACACCCATACCCATGACCCAAGGACTGTAAATCATATAGTCCAAAACCCACAGAAGGAATGGTGTCTGAGCTGAAACGGTGAGATCCTGTTGCACAGAAGAAACCCAAAATACACTGGCAGGATCGACACGGGGATAATCCTCCAGTGAATCTCCTCTGACCATAACCGGGGGATGGGAATCATCCAGTGATCAGACTGGAAGGGTTGGAGAAACAGCTATAGCAGATTAAAATGACAAATCTCGCTCGAACGGTTAAAAGCTTGTCACTTGCTCTCCCCTCTGATACACTTGGGGCTAGATCTGGTTTTTACTATTTTCTGTGGGCTTTTTAAATTATAATATATTGGGGGTTTCTCTCTGTTGTACTTTTTCACTGTGAGTGTCTTCTTGAGTCTTTGTTATGTGCTTTTCCTATTTTGTCCGGTACATGAAAACCAGGGTGGATTAACCTATAGAAATAACTAGAATAAGGGATCCAGGGAGGTAGAGGGGGGAAGGTGGGTGCATGGGTGTGAGGGGTCTGATATCAAGATGTTCAAGAAGGAAGAAGATGTTTTGATACTGCCTGTAGCAGCAAATGTACAAGACTGCTTGCTGTGATTGAATAATGGAATGGTATGATGCCTGGAAGGGCTCCTAATAAAATGGTTTGTAAATAAGAAAAAAAAAAACTTGCTAGGGTGAAGGGGCGGTAGTGAGCATCAAGAGTGAGGTCCGTAGTGGAACTGAGCAGACAATGAAGGGTGTGTGAGAGTCAAAGACGGCAGGAAAATATGGCTACATACACAATCCTGCACCACGGGGACGGCAAGAGCGAGTGCCAGGATAGACATGGGTAAGCAGGGCAGATTTGGGAGAGTAGGAGAGAAATGTGAACCCAAACTGAGAATCATGAAAGAAACCAAGAGCAGGCTCACTAGTCGGACAAAGACTGGTGGGAGTGTACAGAAGACAGCCTTTGGTCACCTTACTGGTCTGCCAGTGGGACCGTCTGCTCTTACAGTAACAGAGTCTTCACACTCGAAGGGGAAACATTTACCCAGGGACACTGTACAGAGGACTGGAAAGGAGGAAAACAGGAGACACAGGAAGGAGTGAGACTGCACTGGCTGTTGTTGCTGCTGTTGTTTGTACAACTGAATGAGGCACGGTCCTGTGCCACCCCTGTGACTGTTGCTCCGTCTGAGTCCACGACTGAAGCCACGCTGTCAATCCACCTCCCTGAGGGTCTTTCTTCTTCTTCGAGCTTGTCCCTCTACCTTCCTAGCAGGACGGCCTTCTCTAGGGACTGGTCTCTCCTGGCAACACGCCCCAAGTCCAGCAGATGAAGTCTCCCATCCTTGCCTCCAAGAAGCCCTCTGGCCATATTTCATCCAAGACAGATGGGTTTGTCCTTTTAGTAATTCATGGTAGCTTTAGTATTCTTCTCTAGCATCAATTCTTCTTCAGTCTTACTTATTCAATGTCCAAATTTCACATGTATATAAGACAATATGAGGTAAATGAAAATGCTATGATTTGGGCCAGGTGGACTATAGTCCTTAAAGTAACATCCTTGTTTTTCAATACTATAAAGACATCTTGTATATCAGATTTATTTTTTTATTTTATTTTTTTGTGGGCATCACTGCCTCTGGTGGTCGTGGGTGCTACCCAGTGCCGCTCCTGAGAGCCACCGGTATCAGATTTATTGAATGCAATTTTCTCTCTCTCTCTCTCTCTGTTTGGTTTTGTTCTAGTAAAAGGCTTTTTCTTTAACTTAAATGTTAGGTCTTTTACTTAAGTATTCATTATAAAATTCAGAAAAGCAATAACATTTTTGTAGTCATGAAATTATTTTGAAATTTATTTCTAAACTGTATTAAGTGGAACACAAGGTAAACACTACTTAGGGAATTGCTTTTAGAAGCAGCAGTGTGTCTCATAAATACCCTTTCCTTTAAACAGCTTTACTAAGTATAATTTGCATAAAATAAACTTCATGTGTAAAGTGTGACTGAACTTACTGTCACTGTGTGGATTCTGTTCACCTTTTGGTCTTTTGACGGCTGTTTCCATGAACACTGATTGTGGACCCAGGCAAGACAAAATCTTTGAGAATTTCAGACTTTTCTCCATTTATCATGCCACCTCTCTGTACAGGTGTGAGGATTTGGGTCTTCTTCACACTGAGTTGCAATATCTGTGCTGGAGGCTGCAATCGCTGATCTCCATCAGCCGGTGCTTCAAGACCGCCTTGCTTTAGCCCGCGAGGCAGCAGCATCTGCACATGGCAAGTTCATGAGTCTTCTCCAGTCCTCCTGAACTCTGGCAGCCTCTGATGATTTGCTCAGCACACAGACTGAATAGGTGTGCTGAGACATACAGGCCTGACACACACCTTTCCTGATTTTAAATCACGCAGTACTCCCTTGCTCTGTTTGCATCATTGCTTCTTGATCCATGGACAAGTTCCACATGAACACAATGAAATGTTCTGGAATTTCCATTCTTCCCAAGGCTATTCACAGTTTGTTATGATCCACAGTTTGTTATAATGCCAGTCTAAGGTCCTAGCAGAGTCAATGCAACACAAGTAAACACCTCTCTGGTATTCCCTGCTTTGAGCCAAGCCCCACCTGGCATTGGCAATGATGTGCCTTGTTCCACAACCTCTCCTGATCCAGCCTGGACCTGTGGCAGCTTCTTCTCAGTGTCCTGCTGTAACTGCTGTTGGATGACCGTCAGCCACACTTCACTGCCTGTCTGGTACAACTGCGCTGTCCAGCCTCCCTCGCAGCTACATCTGACTCAGGAAACAGGTTCTTGTCAATGATATACAAGAAGAGATGTGTCCATTTCTGATCTTGGACCCCCCAGGTATAACTGCTGGATGCCCTTCTGTCATTGCTCTTCTTGACAGCCTTACACATATGTGGTCCAGATAGGACTGTGGCCATGCAAGAACAGAGCAAGCACTCTCTGAAAAGGAGAAGATAAACGCTTCCAACTTTACAGGTCACCAGGCCTCAACTGCAATTATTTCGCCCTGCTGTAATGCCAGGACACCTTCCAGTCAGTGGACATGGCTGTGGCCCAATAAAACTTTATTTGTAAAGTATACCGGGAGTTGAATTTGACCTTCCACCATGGTTAGACAACTCCTGCGCCAGAACAAAGCAATGCCATGGAAGAGACTCGAGACTGTCAGATGGCATGACCTGGGCTCTTCACTTCAGAAAGAAAATGACACCAACATTCTTTTAAGCTTTACAGCACATCCTTATCCTAACAGCAGAAGGGTCTCTGGCATCTCTTTGGGCCTACATCGTCCTGGAAATGCAAGCAATGCAGTCTATATAACTAGGTCTTCCAGGGAATTGAGCCTTTGAACATGTTTGTCCTCAAGGCGGCGAGAGCTCGCGAGTCGGCCAAGGAGAAAGAGGGTCCAGATGCTCACTAATCACTCGTTCATGCCAGAGGTCAAAACAGAGTGATCACGATCATTTAAGAACTCGGGTGTCACTGAAAATCTAATAAATCATCTCATTCTGGATGCATGATGCATATGGGGTGTCTTCCAGAATTTTCCCCATCAGTCAGCCTCTTGTGTGATCAGTCACAGCTGAGACCACAGCAACAAATCAGGGACACCAGCAAACAAAGTCCCCGGTGCTTCCAGCAGAAGACCATGGTCCCTGACAAATGGATCAGCGACTCTGAACATGAGATGGAGGGAAATGCTCATGGCTGGAGCTTATTCTCTGGCTCACTATGGGACAGTGAAAAAGGCAAGTGATGCCAGGCAGACCTCTTTCCAACAGTGTAGAAGGAAGACGTGTTCACCATCCTTTTTCCTTCATCATCCATTCATTCCTGCAACGCTGCTAGGGCACCTCAACCATCGCCAGATGCTAACCAGGGACGGCCTCGCAGTCCCTAAGCCACGACAAACCAGATACACAGCCCCGCACAGGGCAGGGTCGCAACACCAAGGTGTCTGACCGTGAGGGGACTTCCTAGGCACACCACCTGACCTGGTTTTCCTTTTTCCTAGGTGAGGAAATTGGTGTCCAGAGATGCTAAGTGTTCAAAGTCACAAAATAAAATGATATACTGATATAAAAATAATATATAGAAAAATAATATACTGATATCATTTTGAGGGGTGGGCAAAGAGCAATTAGAATTTCACAGTTGGTTGCTGATATTCACAGCTGGAATATGTCTCTCGTCACTACTTTACATTGTGTTTCTTTTCTTCATTCAAATATCCTGAGGTAAATGTAGATCTCTGTGTTTTTAATATGTTTTTATGACAAATAACAAGCCCTTCTGAAATTTGAAGTTAAAAAAAAACCTCCAGGATTTTAATTGATTCCTTACCTTCATCAGTTTTCTAAAAATAATATGAATGCGATATTGATCCTTCTGGTATTAGGCATCAAAGACCCAGAGCAAACTCTCATATCATTGTGCATGAGGTGGAGTGCGGAGCAGAGACCCAAAGCCCATCTGTAGGCAACTGGACATCCCTTACAGAAGGGTGGTGAGGAGGAGACAAATCAGTCAGGGTGCAGTGTAGCAATGATGAAACATACAACTTTCCTCTAGTTCTTTAATGCTTCCTCCCCCCACTATAGTGATCCCAATTCTACCTTAAGAATCTGGCTAGACTAGAAGATGTATATGAGCACAAATAAGAATTGGAAACTCAAGGAATCCAGGACAGATAAACCCCTCAGGACCAATAATGAGAGTAATGATACCTTGAAGAGAAGGGAAAGGTGGGGGAAAAGGGAGAATCAATCACAATGATGTACCTGTAGCCCCATCCCAGGGGATGGACAACACAAAAGTGGGTAAAGGGAGACATTGGTCAGTGTAAGACATGAAAAAATAATAACGATTTATAAATTATCAAGGGTTCATGAGGGAGGGATGGAGTAAGAGGGAGGGGAAAAAATGAGAAGCTGGTACCAAGGGCTGAAGTGAAAGAAAATGTTCTGAAAATGATGGCAACAAATGTACAAATGTATGGGACACAATGGAAGTATGTATGGATTGTGATAAGAGTTGTATGAGTCCCCAATTAACTGATTTAAAAAAAGATATTGATCCTTGTTCTTGCCAAATAATTGTGGCTGAGTCCCCAAACACATGTTCCCTCTGTTGTTCTGGAATCAGGCAGGGATGAGACAAGTGCTAGGTAGGTTTGGATCCAGATGCTGAAAGAACATGATGAGCCAAACTCATGTCTGTGTTCTCATTTTCCAAAGCATCCTGCAACACACCTCGCAAGTATAGGAAGATACAGTCTTGCAGCACAGCCCTTAGGGAAGGGCCCTGGACCAGACCACCATTTAGCACCACATGGGGAGCCCTGCAGTGGTTACTGGCTGCCTCTCTCCAGTTGGCACAGAGTCAATAAGACCCTGGCCTCTACTTTTAATAAAATATCATTTCTCTGAAGAGGCGAAGGTAGGGAATGAAAACACTTATAACACAGTGCCATGCCATGCCTCCGACTTTCACGCAAATCACACACAGTGCAGTATTTACGTGATGCAGTGTCCCTTGAGGGAGGGTCCAGATGGTCAACACAGCTCAGCTGCTAACTGAGAGGCTGGGGGTTTGAGCCCATCCAGCGGCATCCTGAAAGAAAGGCATGTGTGAGATTCTACTTTGGAAAGGGCAGCCATGAGACACCCTATGGTGAAAACCCTATTGCCCTCCGTGACTTGAAGTTGATTTGACAGCAACTGGAGCGGGTAAACAGTCCTGCTATGTATGAAAGTGCAATTCTCCCAGGCAGAATTCAAGAATACTGAGTTGGCTGTGAGCTTCTGGCAATGCAGCCTAGTCTCTGGGAGTTCACACCAGGACCATTTGTCTATCAACACGACCAAAGTCTAAAATCCCCCACTGGGCTTTCCTACAAGTGGGTTGGCATCCAGGCCTCAAATCACAGAGGTTTTGTGGTTAAGGAAGTAGATGGAACAACTGCTGGCCACATTTTTGGTCCCCCAAACTGTGGGGAGCCTGCATGTATCAGCCCTTTTCAACACATTTTCAGATACACCAAATATGCTAAGGGAGGGCCTCAGGTAGAGCAAAGTGGTTCAGCGAGGTCTTCAGGCTGCAGTCGAAGGGCTGGTGTGGCTTCCACAGGGAGTGCAAAGATGTATTTCTCACAGAATAATCCACGATGACAAGACTGTAAGTAGATAAATCCCTTTCTTCACCAACTCTGTGTCGCTTACTTGCATGTCTGCAAATCATCAAGCAACTACTATATGCTTCTACAATCTCTCTTAATAGTCTGCTGCTCATGCATGCATTTTCATATTTTGACACGTGTAAAGATTTTCACACCACTTCTGGTTATGTACACCATTTGCGTCATACAAAAGAAACTGAAAAAATACATAGATAAGGTAAAACAAACCAACCAACCCATGGCCCCATCAACAAAAAAATAGGCAATTTTTCACACACTGGTAATTAGATGTCCACATATCTTTTCTGTGTTTCTTTCTCATAGGCTCTTATCCTCCCCCCACATGCCAGGAGTATCCAAAAAGAGTAAGAATTGCACGGGGCTGAGCAGAGCTTTCACAGCTGTGCTTTTCCTGCTAGGTGAGCATCGGGCAGCACACTCGGAGTTAGTGCACCCAGTGACATCGTCTGGGAAGGTTCTCTCTGATCACAGTGAGCTTTTTTCATGAAAGACGTTTTACTTGAACCATATATATGTGTGTGTGTGTGTGTGTGTGTGTGTGTGTGTGTGTGTATATAATGGTTGATTTAAGAGAACAATGTGCAGCTGTGAAATTTTGTTCCTACTACAGGAACAGTTGTGATGTTGAACACAGCTACCAAGGAGACACTGTGGGAAAAACTCTAATGCATGAGTGGTTTTCAAAAAAGGTGAAATATTGATTGATGACAAACCTCGTTCTGTCCGTCAACTTCCTGGATGGATGAAAATGTCGACTCATAGTGCATTTGGAGTTTGTTTCACTAGGTCGGACTATTTATCAAACTTTCTATTTAGAGGTTCTGAAATAATTGCTTAACAATACGTTAAAGGTCTGATTTGTTGCAGACGGGGAACTGATTTGTCATCAAAACAATGCACCTGCTGATAGCCATTTCAGTGTGCCAGTTTTGGGCACAATACAGCATGCCTATCCTGTCCACGCACCTTACTCCCCTGACCTCGCTCTGTGCGACTTCCTTTTGTTTCAGCAAATGCATAGGGACAAGAAAGGGCAGCGATCTGAAGAAACAGAAGAGGTGAATAAAAAAATGAGGGATGTGCTGCCAGTCATCCAAACAGATGAGTTTGAAAATTGCTTCCAAGAATGGAATAGCAGATTTGACACATATATTAGTTGTAATGGAGAGTATTATGAAGATGATGAGGTTGCTTTGTAAAAAAAAAATAAAATAATTAAATACATAGCTTTGGGAAAAAATTCTGCTTTTTTGGGGGGGGCTCCCTCTTACATAGCATATAGACATATGCATTCCTAAAGACAAATGCCCTATATTATCAGACTTTTCTTTACCCATTGAGATATATGGGGCATCTTTTGATGAAAATAAATGAATGTCTACATTCTATCCCTTTTGCTGCCACATTATACTCCGTATGGGTCTGTGAAACATCTATGTGTCCCAGTCCACCGTTGCTTATTTACTCAGCCCTGTTCCCAAAGTGATGGGATGTGTGTTAGTTAACATTTTGTGCTAACTCAGGTGGGCTAGGATGCTGGGTGACTGGACTTGAATCCCTCACAGTCCCCTGTGCTGAGCATCCTTGGGGGTGTGGCCCATTGTCACCGTTAGCTGACATTGTGAAAAAGCTCCCTGCTTTGTTCTGAAACGGGATCCTGTCTCTGATTTGTCTTCTCAACGCTTGTTCCTTGGATGTGCGCCAGCAGCAGCCTGCTGTCCTGCCTGTCAGTCCTGGGAGCTGTCAGTAGCTAGCATCTGGATCTGCTGACCTTGAATCCAATCACCTCCCCAGTCTGACCCAGACTTTGACCTTGCCCACTTTGACAACTGTATGCGCCATTTCCTTGATATAAGCTCCCCCTCTACACACACGCACACACACACACACACACACACACACACACACACACACACTCATTCACAAGCTTTATTGGTTTTGCTTCTATAGAGAATTCAGCCTAAGGCAGGAAGTATCCTTTCCCCCCTGCTTCCACTATCACAAACAACTATTTAATAGTGTTGGCATTCATGCACTCGGCATATGTGTCTAGCTGTTTCCACAGGCTAAATTTCTAAAAGGATGGCAGCTCCCCCAAATACAAGTATGTTGAGGCTTTTGAATTCTACAGTCCAGGCATGAGGACAAGCATCATGACGTCTGATCGCTAGCATGCCATGACAGAAAGTGTCCATGGTGTGACCTACCCAGCATGGGGGACACTGCCTGCTACTGCCCTCAGCTGCCATTGAGGCACAAACTCATGGGGATCTTTTTAGAAGCCATTTCACTGGGGGCTCTTACAACTCTCATAACAATCCATACCTCCATTATGTCAAGCACATTTGTACAGATGCTGCCATCGTCCTTTTCAAAACATTTTCTTTCTACTGGAACTCTTGGTGTCACCTCCTCCACCCTCCCACCCTCATGAGCTCTTGATGACAAATTATTATTTTCATATCTTACACCATCTGCTGTCTCCCCTCACCCATGTTTCTGTTGTTCTTCACCCTGAGTGGTAGCTGTGGGGGTGGTTATACTTCAATCATTGTGATCAGTTCTCCTTTTCTCCCCTGACCTCCCCACTATCCTCCTGGTATCACTACTCCCATTCCTGTTCCTGAGAGGTTTATCTGTTCTGGATTCCCTGTGTCACGAGCTCTTATCTGTACCAGTGTACATACTCTGGTTTAGCTGGGTTTGTAAGGAAAACTGGGGTCACGATAGCGGGGGGCTCATCGTGAGCTTCTGTGCTACAGAATCGTACACTGCCTGACCCTGTGCCTCCCTCAACTTGGTGTGTTTGAGCCCGCTCTTGTAGCCACTCCATCCAGATCATGGAAAGTTTCCTGGACCTCTACCTCACCAAACATGATTTCCTTCCCCTCGTGGTTCCGGAGTTGAGCACTTGGATGTCAACCACCAGCAGGTCGACTGTACCCAGCAGCTACTCTCTGGGACAGAGCTGTGGCAGTCTGCTGTCAGAAAGACTCACAGCTTTGGAAACCCTCTGGGTCAACTCTGTTCCATCCTGCAGGGTCTCCCTCTGACTCAGGTTCACTCGGTGGCAAAGGAGGCCATGTCCTTTCCTAGGAATTGGTCACTCCTGATGTGTCCAAATAAGGAAGAAGAAGTCTTGCCATCATTGCTTTTCAGGAGCATTCTGGCCAGCCCTACTGTTTCAGGGATCTTACTCCTCTTCCACAATACCACCACACCTATCCCTCCATTTGCTCTTGATATTCCTCTGTCCTGGTCCAGCTTCCACAGTCATAGGAGATCAGGGGAGATAGTTTGGGCCAGGGGTACTGTAGTCATCGAAGGGACAGGTTCACTTTTTAACATGTTAAGAGGCATTTTTTAAATTTCCTTCATGCAATACACAGGAAACCACTTAGTACATATTCCCATTGAGCATTTGAACTGTGACTACAGTGACTTAGGAATCAATTTTTAACTACTTTTGATTAAAATATCCATATGTTTATTCTCCACCAGCATTAAACAAACCACTTTAGTTTAACTCAAATATTTCAAGGGAATTGGTCCTATGTACCATGTCTCTCAACAAATCTCTTCTGCAACATTGGCATTACAGAACATCTTCTACATCAAGAACTTAACACCCCATCTTCAGGTGCTCTTTAGGGGATCTGAAGAAAGATGGGTAGGCACCCTTCCCTCAGTACATTCTGTCAGCAACAGAAATGAGAGTTTCAGGGGATGAGTTGACTCATCACTATAAGGGCTAGAGGTTGGGAACAGAATCCCTATTTTCTGACCTCCCTCCATCGCTCTTTGCTTACAAAAATGATTTGCACCCCATGGACTTTACATGAAGGGCAGTTTCTGACAATCCTGTTCTGCAGATTTCCTGTCTCCTGGGCAGTTTAGTGGTATACTGGTTATGTGTTTGGCTGTGAACTGCAAGGTCAGTAGTTCAAAACCACCATTCTCTCCACTAGCGACACTAACTGATTACTACTCCTGTAAAAAGTTACGCCGGTGGCGTAGTGGTTGTGCGCGGGACTGCGGCCCACTGGGATGGAGGTTTGATTCCAGCTCCACAGAGCAAAGGCTGGGCCTCCTACTACCACTACCTGAGGGCAGTGATGCCCCCCCCACCCCAAAAAAAAGTTACAGTCTCAGAAACTCAGATGAGCAATCCTACCTGGTCCTTCAGGGTCACCAGGAGTCGGGCATGGCTCAGCGGCTGTGAGTGTTTGTCTGCATGTCTGTATGCTTGTCTGCACTGCTGCTATGCTGTTCCTAGGATCCGGAGCCCTGGTCTCAGTCCTTGCCCTGTGTCTTCCTACCTACACTTGGTCTTGCAGGAAATAATCTCTAAGGACAAAATGAGGGGAAAGGCACCTGGCTGTTAGGAGGACCTGCTTATAAGAGAACATACGCAAACACCTATGGGAAAGCATGGGGCAGACGAGGTCAGAAAGAGGCCCCGTGGCAGCAGCAGAACAGACTGGGGGCGGGGGGGGGGG
>PVJH01029729.1:0-25650 GCA_004026705.1 Nesogale talazaci | reverse complement strand
CAATCTCTAACAACATCAGTTGTATTCAGGCCACTTTTACACACCCATTGCCATCATCACTCTCAAAACATTCTCCCTCCCTCCAGGCCCCCATTATCTGCTCCCTATATTACCCTTCCTCCCCCCCTTCCCCTTGAACCCTTAGTAATTTACAAATTATTTTTTCATCCTGTACACTGTCCAATGTGTCCCAACACTCTCTTCCCTGTTGTCCATCCCCCAGAGAGGAGGCTACGTGTAGATCCCTGAAGTTGACTCTCCCTCTCCATTCCTCCATCCCTCCACCCTCCTGGTATTACCACTCCCATCACTAGTCTTGATGGATCATCTATCCTAAGTTTCCCATGTTTCCAACTTCACTGTACATCTCCTGGTCTAGCTGGATTTATGTGGTAGAATTGGGGTCATGATAGTGGGTGGGAGGCAGCATGGGAACTAGAGGAAGGTTGCCTATTTCATAGCTCCTTCCCTGTATCTTAACTGACTCATCTCCTCCTTGTAACTCCTCTGCAAAAGGATGTCACCTCACCTATTGATGGGCTTTGGGTCCCCAATCTGTACTCCCCCTCATTAATAATAATATATTATTTTTAAAGATATGATCAATGATTTTTATCATGTGATTGTATTAATTTATTCACCCTCTTAGAGGGAAAGGGAAGAATTCTAGTTTATTGTCAACACTTGGTATTTCCAGTCTTTGTAATTTTAGCATTCTGCTGTGTGATAGTATTAATTTCTATTTCCCTGATATATAATATTAATAGCCACAGAAGTAACTGAAAGTATTTATGAGTTATTTTTGCTATAATTATCAAACTTTTAAAAATAAGAAGCCCTGAACTCAGGAGTTTACCTTTAACTACTTAAATTTTATTTATTTTTTAACTTAGCATATCATTTTCAAAGGTCATACATAACCTGTATTCACTAAAATTTCTTTGTGTCTGTAGGTGTCATTATTGGGATTGGAGCTTTTAAGTGCCTTTGTGGACAGATTATCAACCCGATTTAAATCCTATGTAGCGATGGGTAAGTTAACTTTGCATATTTAAAAATATAACTGAGGGAAACAATATAACTGAGGATTGATATAATGACCTTTTTTTGCAAACACATACTTGTATTTTTATACTTCTTTGATCTTAGTTTTACTTGGTATAGTTATTTCTGTTAATGCAAAGAGCTTGTACAATCTGGAGTTGTGATTTATCATTTAATATGTACAGACATGATAGATTTTTTAAATAGATGATTATATCCCATATGAGACCAAAAAGCAGTACAACTAATCAAGAACTTCCTAATTACACTGCAAAGTAATTTTTACCTAATGTTTTCAGTTCCTTTTTGTAGGATATGTAAATTTGAAAATAACTTGCACCAGTGCTTTCCAGAGTAGTGACTGTGATGCCTAATGAAAATATTCAGTACCAATGAAGATATTGCAGACCAATATTTTGTAAAACACAAGAAAAATGAAATGAAAAGAATACCCAAGGCTCAGTTTATTACTGTTATTATTCCAGTCAACAAATATAAATTATTTAGGTCAGATTGCCTCAAAACATTTTTATGAACACTCACTTTCTTTACAACAAGCGTTTGGCACACTGGTTCTGAACTTCTGGCACCGTTGAGCAGCACTTATTATAACGCGTGTGAGCTGTTAGAATTATGCTGTTCTTTGTATAGTTGTTAGGATTGTGAAGTAGATCTTGTCTACTTTGTCAGCCTCTGTGACCTTCACCTGCTTTTTGGAAGGCTTTGGTGAGTGTGGACTTGGTCCTTTTCTACGGTAACATATGTAAGGGTACCTTCAGATCTGAGAGTGATTTTCTTTTATAGATTATTAACTTTAAATTTTTTAAAGTATTAATATACAGAAGAAAATCACCTTGTCACACTTATTTCCAGATAGCATTAGTCAGCTTTTTCCTTTGTGTTTGGTGTGTCAGCTAATTCTGCCAGTCTCTTTTTTTCTAGCAACCCTTTTCTCAAAGGCATCCTAGCAGATTTTCCTATCTTTGTTGTTTTTGTTTATCCTTTGTGTCATATACTGTATACACTCAAGTATGAGCCGAGTTTTTCAGCACATTTTTAATGCAGTTTCTGTGGTAAATATTGGCTGGTATCCGGGTCAGCTTATACTTGAGTATCTATGGTAGTCTGAAAAGACTTTCACTTTGTCAATCTCCTGTTTAGAATCTTGTGATAGAGATTAGAAACCATGCCCTGGAACATGTTATTTGCATATTTCTTTGTTTTAAAACTTTCCGAGTCTGTGTTTAAAATTGGAAGTTATGCATACAGCATTTTATTTCCTTATCTTGAATACTCTGGCTGATGTGGCGTCTCCGAGCTTCCTTTTTGCATGTGATTATTGGCTGAAGCTGTGTCATAGCTTCACTTTGGGCTGGGACGTGAACTCTTCCTCAGCCCCTTTCATTTTCTCTTGTTATTTCACAACAGAGACCATGACTGTAATACAGTAAGATCGACATACTGCAATTCTTGGACCTGGCTCAGTTGCAGCATTTCCTGCGTCTCCTTGACGATAGGCATTTGTGCTGTTTTCAGCAGTCGTTAGAACATGATAGGTCTGAGAGTCATTTTAGATATTATGTAGCCCTCTCACTTCATTCTCAGGTGGGAGTTGATGCACTCAGAGCGGGCAGGGTTATTGAGCCCATAATCCCACTTTGTGGGCTCCTAGTACTGGCGAGGAGGCCTGGGCTCATGCCTGAAAGGTCAGCAGTTCGAAACCGTCAGGGCTTCTTCAAGAGAAAGACGGTGCGCTCCACTCCCACGAACAGTGCCACTCTGGCAGCCTCGCAGGCCCGTTCCAGACCCGAGTCAGAGCCGGCTCAGTGGCACTGAGCACCCGTCTGCTTTCACTTTGCGTGTGGGTCCCCTCTCCATCCCAGCGGTTCTATTTCTTTGTAATCTTCACCAAGTGCTCCCTTTCCCCCTCTAGCTAACTGGAACCTTGTTTGCGTCTGTTTCCTCTCCTGGGCTGTTAATTCATTTTTCATATTATTTGTGGTTTTTCTTTCCCTTTAAAAATTTAATTCAAAAAAAAATTTAATCCAGATATCAGCATCTCAAAAGTTTTCAGATTATTCTCATCCTAAACTGATTTTTTAACTTATTGAGCCCTTTGTGCCCTTAAATACTTGATGAACTACATTCTTTCTTTTTATGTTAACATTTTTCATGTATTTGTTGTGCTACATGCCACATGTCTACACATTTTTGCACATGTAGTTTCTTTGTTTTAAATCTCCTGATTTGCCTGGGTATTCTGTTAGTATGGTTTCACTTTGATCTGTAATTGCTCAACATTGTCCTTCATGAAATGTGAACTTGTTCTTATTACAGGGTTAGCGTGGTATAATAGGAAATTTCATCACAGGGCAGCTGATGTTAGTTGAATCTCCACTTTTTACACATTTATCAGCCTGATATACTCTATGTGAAAGATTGCTCTTCTAGTTTTTTCAGCTCACAAAACCGGTCTGCCAGGTAGACAGTACATCTGTGTGGTAGATAATGATAAAAGAGGTACAGAAGGGACTAAAAGGCCCTACTTGACTTTCTTGTTTTAACTGTGTCTCAATCCTTGGTCAAACCGCCCAAACTTTAAGGTCTTCTCTGTAAAAGGAAGGAATTAAATAAAATTATTTAAATTCAAAAAATGTTTTGCTAATATAACTGCAGATATATGTAACTTACTATGAGTAATAACTGCTTTGGCGTATGTACGGCTTTAGTACTATTTATAGGTCTATGTAATGGCCTTATGCATGAAAAGTGGAGGAGTGCTTTAGAAAATTGAGAGTTGCTGAGCCCCGGTGGCGTAGTGGTTGAGTGTGGGACTGCCGCCCACTGGCTTGGCGGTTCAAATCCAGCAGCAGCAAGGCTGGGCCTCCCACTCCTACCAGAGGGCAGTGATGCCTAAAAACAAAAAAAAGAAAGAAAAAAGAAAATTGAGAGTTGTGTTTTGTTCCAAATATAATTCCAAAGGGTATGAGCTCTAATACAATAATACTTTAATAATAGAAAAATATATTTTATTGTTCTGACTACCTGTATTCCGGAGAAGTAAAATTTTCACGTGAAAAGATATACAACTTGCATTTACCATTTATAATTTTGCTGAAGATAATTCAGAAGAATAATTACACAGAATTAGCAGTATACTAATAGGGAGTTGCCAGAAACTTTAACTGGATTGAGATGAGGATGTGGAATTAGGCATTTTATTACTGATATCAGATGGATCTTGGTTGAAAGCAGATAAAATAAGAAAGAAGTTTGTGTTCTACTGACTAGACAGTAAAGCACTGGGATTATAGCAAGCTAAGGATAGCACTGTGAAGAATGAGGATTCCAGGACTCCTAAATGTGCTCTATGCAGAACTGATCTAAAGCCTGTCACCCTACTTACTCAGTCTCTCTGTTGAACAAATATTCTTGGAAGCTAGATTATATGAAGAATTGTTGTTTATTTTATTTATTTTTGGGGGAGGGGGTGGCATCATTGCCCTAGTGGTGGAAGTAGGAGGCCCAGTCTTGCTCTTGGAGAGCTGCTGCTGGATTTGAACCTCTAACTCAGTGGGCCGCAGTCCCGCGCACAACTACTACGCCACCGGGGCTCAGCCAGAATTGTTTAATATCTTGAAAACCCGGGAAAGCAATTCTATTCTGTCCTTTAGGGTAACTGTGGGTCAGATTCCATTTGATGGCAGTCATGTTTTGTTTGTTGTATCGTATGAGGTTATTTTTTTGTTGTGTTTTGCAAAACAAGTTTTTAATATCAAATTGAATTTGAATTGAGGCAGCATTATTATTGGAGTTACATGTCTGTTCCCCTCCCCCCCCATATTATTGCTATGTGGTTACTTGGTTGCTGGGAAAGCTGCACAGAGGCTATATTTAACTGTCTGTGCTTCTCTTTTGCCATGAGGCAAGGGTCAGACAAGTCTCCACCTTCCATCTTCCTTTACCTATTTTGACATCTGGACGGCTCTGATCTCAGCAGCCAGGTCCATGCAGCGAGAGAATATATTACTAATCAAGGTTTATGTATACTTAGGGGGCGTGTAAGCCAGCCTAATTACAGGTTACCACACACATAACAGGAAGGGGCTATACCATAGGCAATACAGGCAATGGAAGGGGGACGATCTTGGGGTGTAAAGCAATAGTAAGGAGAGGCACCAGATGGGCGGATCCCAGATTCCCAGATGGGCAGCCCATCTTTGGTCCTCCTTGACTTGGCTTGACCTTGTCTCTGGGTTCCAGGAAGCAGTCTATCCTTATCAGCAGGGTGTGAGCCCCACCTGTGGTGGGACAGACACTAGGTTTGATTGCTCTAGATGACTGATGCCCTCAGGGAGATAATTTGAAAGCAGCTGATCTCACCATGAGCCAGCAAGCAGGTCCTAGACTGGGCATACACTGCGGGAAATAATCTGGGGGAAAACCTTTTTGTATCCCACAAGTAAGGACGCAGCCCTTGGTCCACAGCAGCGCTTCTTCTTAGCTGGCAGCCATGTCGCTCTGGTACTCCGCTTCTCGGCCCACAATCCCTAAGCTTCTACCTCTGTGGGTTAGGAAGCCCGCCTGCCTCTGCCTCACACACAATTCCACAGTCTTGGCACTGCTCCTCTCCTCAGGCGTTTTTTTGTTTTGTTTTAAATTGGGCGGGGGGGGGGGGGCTCCTACAGCTCATCACAATCCATCCATCCTTTGTGTCAAGCACATTTGTAACTTGTTGCCATCGTCATTCTCAAAATATTTTCTATGTGAACCCTTGGTATCAGCTCTTCATTTCTACCCCTTTCCTGGCCCTCCTTTCTTTGGCGTAACCCCTGGCTTCTTTGCTCTATCCTATCGTTTTCAGGCTGCAGCCTCTTGTCACTTAAGAGCTCTTGAATGCCATCACTGCCTCTGTGGTCGTGGGCGCTACCCAATGCTGCTCCAGAGAGCCACTGCTGGATTTGAACTGCCAAGCCCGCGGGCCGCAGTCCTGCACTCAGCCACTTACTTCGCCGGGGCTCAGCCCCATGGCTCATTCTTATATGGGAGTGTTTTTTTTTTCTGTCCTTTCAGCAGACCCTACTCCCACGGAACCAAAAGGTTGTTGTTGTTGCTGCTTTCGTCAGGTGTCATCCAGTCGGTTCTGATCCATGGTGACTGTACACACAACAGAACAAAATATTGCCAGACCCTGCCATTCTCACAGCTGTTGCTATGCTTGAGTCTACTGTTGCAGGCTTGGTGTCAGTCCATCTCTTTGAGGGCCTTCCTCCTTCCCTGCCCCTCTCCTGACCAAACTCGATGTCCTTCTCCAGGCCTGACCACATGTCCACAGAGGGTAAGATAAAGCCTCCCCATCCTAGCCTCTAATGAGCACTCTGGCTGTACTTATAGTACAGATTTATTTGGCCTTTTACTGTCCATGATACTTTCAATATTCCTCTCTAGCACCACAATTCAAGTACATCCATTCTTCTTTGGCCTCCTTTTGTCAGTGTCCAGCTTTTACATGCAAATGAGGCAATTGAAGGTAACTTGGTGTGGGTCCTGCACACCTTCGTCTGTCTTCAAAGCGACTAACATCCGGACTTTGCAGTATTCTAATGAGATCTTGTGCAGCAGGTTTACCGAGTGCAGCTCATCCTTCTGGTGACTTGAGACTCAGAATATATCCCTCCTTAATCCTGCCACAGATCAACTCCAAAATGGAATTAGAACCATAGGCCTCGGGGCTAGAATTTATAATACATCACGAAAGGGATTGTGGTTAGAAAACTCACTGCCATCGCATCTATACAGATTCATAGCAACCATCTAGGACAGAGTAGAACTGCCCCTGTGGATTTTTGAGACTGAAACTCCGGGAGTAGAAAGCCCTGTCTTTTTCCCATGGAGCAGCTTGAGTAATCAGTATGCCACCAGGGCTCCTGGTTAGAAGGACCTTCTTCAACAATGAACTATATCTCAGGTGCCAACGCCAAAGTGCACGTTCATTCACGTACCTCATGCAAGTGAACAGAAATGCTGTCTCGATAACGTAAATCCAGGTCTCACCACTTCTTGTGTGTGCCCGTGGGCAAGTTACCTCATCTTTCTAGGCCTTCTCCATCAAGTGGGCCTAGCTCTACTGCATAGGATTGTTGTGAAGATTAAAAGATAATGCAGTGCTTAGCACACAGTAATGTCTCCCATTTATTTTGCATTTTGTTTTTTGCCTCTTAAAAGCTTTCCCAACTAGAGTAGCACAATAGCCAGTTTCATAGATGTTGATCACTTCCTCTGGTATTAACTGTGCATCTGAGCATGATGCATAGGGTTTATATTGTTCCCAGGGCCAGATATTTCTGTTGCCTCATGGGTTGGGTTTTTTTTTTTTTTTTTTGGCAAGGGTTCTGTTTCGTGATTAATTTTCGTGATTAATCATAGATCCTTGAATGATATTCTATTTAGAATACTTGGTTCTCAACTTAGTCATTTTCTTTTTAAAATACTTTTAAGAAAGCTCCTTAAATGTCATGATAGCATAAGATTGGCTACTCCGTTTTAGACAAATATATTAGCATCAAATAAATTGACACATTTACTTATATCTAAATAAACAGGTTCCTAGGTGGCAAAACAGTTTGCACTCAACCTACCAACCTAAAATTTGGTACTTCAGACCCACTCCGCAGTGCCACAGGGAGAGGTATGGCAATCTGCTTCTTTCAAGATTGCAACCAAGGAAACCTTATAGAGTAATTCAACTCTCGAACACACAGGGGTCGCCATAGCTTGGAAATGACTTAATGGCACTGGTAAGAGAATGCTCACTCAGTGCCCATCACTCTGAGTTGTTTACATATGTTGTTTTAGAGTAATTCTCTGACTTGTGTACTGCTTACCCTTGTTTTATGGCTGAGCAAAACAACAACAACAACACAGAAAGACGTTTAATAATCTATACAAGGTCACTTACCTAAAATTTCTACACTGAGTATGTATGGAAAAGTAGTTTTTACTAGAAGAGATGTTTGCTCTATCAGCTAATCTTAAAACATGTCCTCTTTGAGTTCTACTTCCTCTCTTTCCCCCTCCAATACAAGATAAAATTTTATTCCTTTATTATGATTTGTGGGGATGTTTATAACACAAATTGGTTTTCCATTCAACAGTCTATACACATTTTGTTTTGCACACTGTTTGAAATCCCCACAGAGTAACAACGATTTCCCCACTTCCTCTGTGTTTATTATTTCCCTTCATCCTTCTTTCTTATCCCATTCTGACTCTGAGCTCTATCTCTGGGCACATTCCACCCTCTAGATCTTGTATGGCTGATTGTTCTAAGGATTGATTCCATCCTAATGTTATGTTCACCTTGTAGGCCTGTCTATAATTTGGCTTCACCACGTGTCACACTGTGGTGACTTGTGTGCTGCTGTGATGCTAGAAGCTGTGTCACTGGTATTTTAAATGCCAACAGAGTCACCCACAGTGAGCAGGTTTTAGTGGAACGTCCTGACTAGAAGCAGACTTTTTCAGGGGAATTATCAACTGAAAACCTTACAGATAGCATCAAAACATTGTCAGATATGAAAAAAACCTCTTGAAAAGAAGCAGAACATTGTCATAGGTAGGGTTAGAATGTGAGCCCTTCAGGTCAGAAGACACTCAGAATATGACTTTGAAAGAGCTGCCTTCTCAAAGTGGAGTCAAACATAGTGACATGAAGGAAGGGGGTCAGAACTGAGAAAATAAAGCCTTCAACTCTTTCATATGCCAATGGGGCACGACACAGACCCACCTGCCAGTACGCAGGAGAAAGATGGGATAGTCTGTTATTATAAAGATTTAGAACTAGACACCCTAGTGGGTAGTTCTCTGTTCATGAAGTAATGCCAACGTCAAGGAGGTAGTAGAGAGCATCTTCAACCCCAGAGGCCTAGTCTTGCTGTTTGTTAATTATGGAATATGTCATACATACAGAAGACTACATATACAAATTTGCAGTTTAAAAATTAATTATAAAACTGACTCCTGGACTGAGCCCTGGTGGCGTAAGTGGTTGAGTGCGGGATTGCGGCACACAGGCATGGCAGTTCAAATCCAGTGGTGGCTCTCAGGAGAAATGCTGGGTAGCTCCACAACCACCAGAGGGCAGTGATGCCCCCCAAAAAACAAAAACAAAAAAAACTGATTACTGACTGCCCAAGTCAAGAAAATGAGACTGCCAGTTCCTTAGAAACTACCTCTCTGCATTTCCTGATGACACCTTCCCTCTCCTCTCAATAATAGCATCGTCCAGACCTTTGGGAAGAATCATACATTTACGTATTCATCTATATGCATTCCTAAAATAGTAATACTTTGCTTATAGTCCTGAGTATTGTTTTAAGTGAAGCCCACCATTTTATTTTGAAATTTGCTTCTCAGTTATTTACTTTGATCTAGCTTTTGAATAAATAATTTCAATTTGCTTAACTCTTAACTTTTCGTTTATGGAAATAATTGCCATTGGTAATTTTTAAAAATTTACTTTGATGGAAATAACAGTAAATATTTACATTTTTCCTCTTTTTCTCTCTGTAGTTATTGTAGCCTTAATAGATAGAATGGGAGATGCCAAAGACAAGGTTCGAGATGAAGCTGTTTCTCTGTTATTGAAGTTGATGGATCAAGTAGCACCACCTATGGTAGGTCTAACTCTAAAATTCTCATTTTTCTAACTAATGGTGCAATACTACTAAAGGTAGTTAGTAATCACATCTAGTCCGTAAAGGTATGATAGTTGAATTTTTTTTGTATGTGGGCATCCCTACCCCCTGGTGGGAGCAGCTCCTGGAGAGCTGCTCCTGGATATGAACCGCTAACCCTACGGGCTGCAGTCTCGCACACAACCACTACGCCACTGGGGCTCAGCCGATAGTTGAATTTTTAAAACATAATTTGTTGCTCATGCTTTGATGAAAATTGAAGTAGATGCGAATATTTTATTTCGTTTTTTCAGCTTTTTCTCATTTTTTACTCTTCAGTACCTTTTTGAAACAAACCTATAATTTTAAGTGACTTGACAATACACTGATCATATTATACTTAAGTATTTTCTGGTGTTCTTTACCTACAAGTTATAAAGTGTTTGAGAAGGCTTATTCTGAATACTGTAAATGTTAATGTTTGCCATAGAGACAGGAAGAATATTTTTATTTTAACAGCTAATCTTCCTAATTATGTAAGGCCTTTACTCTCTGATAATAATTTGTGTCTTATAAATACAATGGGAATAGTATGTACCCTTAGCTAGGTGTGTTTTTAAAGCAGGGTAAAATACATTGATGCATATATGGAAATTTTAAAAGTAACTCAGATGGGAGAACAGAATATAAAATAGGCATATCACTTCTCGGCCTTTAGGTGAAGATCAAGTTTAGTAAAATATGCATAATATGATTTCATCTAAAATGCAGTCTGAAAACTAATTTTTTTAAAGGATAATATTGTATTATAAAAGGATAATATTGTATTATAAAAGTGAATTGTCCCTCCTACTCCCACCACCGGAGAGCAGTGATGCCCCCCCCCCCCCCAAAAAAAAAAAAGTGAATTGTCTTGGGCTGAGCCCTGGTGGCGTAGTGGTTGTGCGTGGGACTGCGGCCCACTGGGATGGAGGTTCAATTCCAGCTCCACGGAGCAAAGGCTGGACCTCCAACTCCCACCACCAGAGGGCAGTGATGCCCCCCCCCCCAAAAAAAAAAAAGGTGAATTGTCTTGGTACTCTACATCTCAAAATAAAATCTTTGTTGTTTTGTGTGGACTGTCCTTACATTGACTTCTATGTTACTTTTTATTTCTCTTCTAATGCAAAAAGTACTATAGGAAATACTCAAGTGTTTGGGGGCACAGATAGAAATATGCCTAGAATTATAAAATTGTAGAGATGGAATTGCTGTATCAGTTTATTCATGGCTACTTCTAAGTTACTTTCAAAAGAGTTCATTACAAAGAGAGAAATAAAGTATTAAAATTGAGTACTCAGGCCAGAAAAAGACAAATTATAGGTAAAAATGGCTTTAGTAAAGCTAAGGGGGTGTTTGCAAATGTGGAGAAAGGATGGAAAACATTGGGAAAATAAAGTTGGATATCTTAGTACACTAAACTCCTGTACTTGTTTTGGATTATTTTTATGTTTATAAGAGCTTATTCTAAAAAGAAAATTATAACAGGTAGCCATAAAATGACTTGCCAAAAGGTTTTTCTGTTTGAATCTTATATTAAAAGGAAAATAAGTGGAATTATAAAATGTTGAAAACTCTGTTCTTTGTAAGCAGTCTGTAGCAGTTGCTAGGAAACTTGGATCTTTTAAATGCTTGCTGGACTACTGAGCTTATAATGGTAGCATTGTTGTTGAAGGTTTCTAAAGCTTAGACGAAATCCTCTGTCCTTGAATAGTCTGAAGTTTTTAGGTATTGAACATGGTCCTCCAGAAAATAAATGAAAGTGTATATAAATAAAAATGAAACATAAGATTAAGTCATTAAAAATTAGCCCACAGCAACTGCAGTAGAAATCGGCCTAGAAAAGCTTCTTATACGCAGTCAAGTATTCAGTGAGAAAATTCAATTGCTAATAAGATTGCTAATAGATCAGTAGTAGTAAGATTGGAAAGAGATAAAAGATACAACAGAGTAATTTTAATATTTTTATTTATACATGCTGACTTTTTTTTTCCCCCCCTAATAGTACATTTGGGAACAATTGGCTTCTGGTTTTAAGCACAAGAATTTTCGGTCACGAGAAGGCATCTGTCTGTGTCTTATTGAAACTTTAAACATGTAAGTTTAATTATTAATTTGAACAACCTTCTTATGTTATTCTATTTGTCTTAAAAAAAAAAAAAGTCCCTGTCACAAAGCTCAAGGAAAACTATGGAAATAGTTAGGAAATTTTTAAATAGTAATTGAGCTCCAGCATAAGAGTTTCTATTTGATACCTTTATTTTGTGTGTGTTTGTAGTTTTTCTTCACGTTGTTAAATTTACATTATTTCATGGTAAACATTTCTCTTGGTTTTCTTTTACAGTATTAACTCAGAACAGGTGGCCACATAACTGATGGCTGATAACTTGGGATCTAACTCTGTCCCGATGAGATGATGTAGAATTGTCTTGTTAATTCAGTGGGATTTCGGATGGTTAGCCATTGCCTTGTGTACTATTCGGTTGCCAGTTAGCTCGAGCCTCTCGAGCAAGATGAGTGATTACCAAAGTCATAGTCTGAAAAGACGACCAGATGTGTAGAACTCTTACTGCGTAGATGCCAAGTGACTCAGAGCTGCTAATCGGAGGAATGAATAAACTGGAGGTTTTTTTCTCATTTTAGACTATCTTTTCAGGTTCTGCATATACAGTACTGTAGCCCTGGTGATGTGTTTACAACAGTGGTTCTCAACCTTCCTAATGCCTAAATCCTTTAATACAGTTCCTCGTGTTGTGGTGACCCCCAACCATAAAATTATTTTTGTTGCTACTGCATCACTGTCATTTTGCTACTGTGATGAACCATAATGTAAATATCTGATAGGCAGGATGTATTAGACAATCCGTGTGAAAGGGTTGTTCAACTGCCGAAGGGGTTGCTACCCACAGAGTGCTAACTGCTGGTGTGGTATGAGTTGGGCTGCTAATTTCAAGGTCACCACTTGGAACCACCAACTGTTCTGAAGGAGAAAGATGGGGCTTTCCATTCTTGTCGAGTTGTAGTCTGGGAAAGCCACGGGAGCAGTTCTGCCCTACAGGATTGCTATTTGGTGTGATGCAAATAATCAGGAGTCTTCGTGGCCTGATGGGTTCTGTGCTAGAGAGCTAAACACAAGCAAGCTGAGCACTTTGAACCCATCAGCCGTCCCATGGAAGAAATATGGCTGTCTCTTCTTCTAAAGCTTTGCGGCCTTGGAAATAAGAGAATGGCTAGGGAGCACTTCTGCTCTGCCCCCTGTCGTCACTGTGAATCAGCGTCGACTCGATGGCAGTGAGTGTGGTTTTGCATGTAATGTGATAGTCAACAATTAGTAGCTTTCAACTTTTCCTCTTAGGTGTTACTTCCTTTTCTCTAAAGATATACCTCAGAGATATTTTGGGCTTGGTTCCAGATCCCCACTGCAACGAAGTGAATATCACAATATGGCGAGTCCCACGAATTTGTTTCTCAATGTATATCAAAGTTTTGTTGACACTATGTTGTACTCTAAACCAAGGGTGCTCACACTTTCAACACATGAGCTACTCATAAAATGATCAAGTCAAAATGATCTACCAACTACAAAAATACAAAACATATATTTACGTATTTTATTTATTACATTTATCCATCTAGAATTCCTTATATGTACAATGTATGTCTATGTACCTTGCATAACTGCATGAGTCCATTTTGCACAACAAAGCACAATGAACTATGTACATTTTTTTGTCATTACCTGAGTTTACTCTGATGACTTGCACCGAATGGAATGAGCCGGGATGCATAGTCTGCACAGTAGCTACTGACAGCCAGCCTCACGCACACTCCCAAATGGTCATTAGTCATGATGGAACAGTGCTTGTACTTAATGATTTTTATGTGGAAGCAGTCTGACTCACATAAATAAATAGAGCCAAATAATGCAGTCAAGGACGTAGCACACTTGCCTCTGTGTAAGTTCCAGTACTGCTAAATGTCGGTGTGTAGCGTCAAATCTCCCATTACATATGAAAGCGATAGGTTTTTGTCTTCTGACTTGGTCCAGCTTCCCCGCTCATTTTTTGTTTGCGGGGGGGGGGAGGGGCATCACTGCCCTCAGGTGGTGGGAGTAGGAGGCCCAGCCCCACTGCTGGAACTGAACCTCCGTCCCAGTGGGCCGCGGTCCCGCACACAACCACTACGCCACCGGGGCTCAGCCCTTCCCCGCTCATTTTAATACCCTTTCTTACGTTTAATAGCGAGAACTAAGGTCTAAAAATTGGCGGTAACTTATCTTCTCAGTTTTGCTGCACTTGTGCAGTTGTTTGCACATATGTTTGATACCTAAGATTGCATCTGATTGACTGCGCTGTGTATCAATTAAGTGACGGAATTGATGATAGACTTACATCCTTTTTTTTAATGCCGTGTACTCTCCCCACACTACATTTGTGATTGACTAGTACAGTGGCCGGCAAACTGTGGCTCGTGAGCCATCTGCGGCTCTTTCAGTGTGAATGTGCGCCTCTGAAGTCACATTGAAGACATGGGAAGGTGACTATTTCAGATCACGACGATTTCATTTGTTTGGAAAAACATTTAAGACCCTTGAGTGATTGATTCTAAAGTTGTTAGGAGAGAGAGGATTGGCTGTTCAGGCTCTAGAGTTTGCTGACCCCTGGACTAGTGGATCACCATCAACAGATTGAGCACCACTGCTCTAAGGTATTCAGCAGCAATATGAAAAGGTGTGAAATACTGCATTAACAAAATGTGACGGAGGCAAACAATGTGGGCACAGTTCCAAAGGCCCACTTAATGTAGGGCTGTTACAGATCTTCCTTTTTTTTTTTTTTTTTTTTAAGGAAATATCTGCAAAGTGCAAAACTACAAGGCATACCTGTGTATTTTACTCTTCTGTCATTTTTTTCTACCAAGTTTTACTTCCTTTAACATTGTGTTTCACTTGAGTGAAAATTTTTGTGAAACTCAAAATCTTACCAAAAAAAACCACTTTCAAAAGTAGACATTCCAATGTTAGATACAAAATAATAACAATATGTAATTGATCAAGGATTCACATGGGTGGGAGGATGGGAGAGGGAGAGGAAAAAAGAGGAGCTTACACCGAGGGCCCAAGTAGAAAATGTTTTGAAAATGATGATAGCAACATGTACAAATATACTTGATACAATTGATGTATGGAATGTTATAAGAATTGTAAGAGCTCTCAATAAAATGTTAAAAAAAAAAAAAGCAGACACGATTTTCTTCCTACAGGTAGTTGATTGGTAGGTTACTGTGGCATTATAGTCATTGCTTTCTTGGCACTTTGTGGTGACAAATTTAGTTACTACTTAAGTTTGTATATTTCATATTATTTAGATTTTTTTGCTTATGTTACATGCCCATAATATTTAAATGATGTATGCCCATGCTCTTTTTCCATAATGTTTGTCTTATTGATACAGATAAGAAGAAAATATTAGGACACTTTGTTTTGCATGTTGATTAAATCTTCTTTTCATTTTTTCCCCTCCCCTCAAAATAGGTGTGGAGCACAGCCGTTAGTTCTCAGCAAGTTGGTACCACATTTATGTATACTACTTGGAGATTCCAACAGTCAGGTAAACATTAACTGACAGCTAAGAATTTGCCCTTGGGGTCACCCTTTCTTTTCTAATAGGAGCCCTGGTGGTGCAGTGGTTAATATACTTAGCTGCTAACCAATAGGTCACCAGTTTGAACCCACCCTCTGCTCTGAAGGGAAAAGTTGTGACAGCCTGTCTCTAAAAAGACTTAGTTGTAAAACCACTAGGGCAGTTCTACTTAGTCTCACAGGTTGCTATGCATTGGATCTACTGAGCTACAGTTGGGTGTTTTTTTTTTTTTTAAGGGGCTTATTTTCTAATATTCACCCTCCTATTTTAAAAAAAAGGGTGAAATTAAAATATCTTTTTTAGGTCCCCCAAAGTTAATTTTTTTAAATAGCTTATTATATTCCCATAAATTCCCCTAAGTCTGTCAGCTCTTGGCTAATACTAATCGTTGCTAGGATTTGATGGCTAGTCCCGGGGATGGAGAGATGACAAAGGAAGCACCTAGCTGCTTTTGTGTGGTCCTCCGATGTGCTAATTGTTGGAGAGGGGAGGATGTCAATTTCCTCACTTCATTCCTGCGTATGGACTGCTTCTGCATTTGACTCAGTGCTCCCTGAGCTCCATCCACTGTAGGCGGAATCACAGGGGGATGTGTTCTAGAGCTCATCCCTCCTGGTGGAGTTTAGTCTTGGCTTTAACTGCTTTGGCACAATTTAGACACTTGGAATGTATCCTGGGCAAGCTTTTCCTCTTCTTTCATGCTTTGACTCCCCTGAGGTTTGTGAAGAGAGCTCTGCTGTCTCTCTCCACTTGCTCTTTGATAGTAAGCTGTGGCATGGGGAACCAGCGCTTTCATACGAATTCCTGCTATAGGCCATTCTTAAAAAAGAATTTTGAGAAAGGCATATTAATCTTAATGATCATTTTTATTCATATAATTATTGGTCATTGTTTTACACAATCTTATTACCACTTAAATTTTTTAAAGGCCAGATTAATGATTTTTAATTTCAAATCTCTTAGATTCTTATGAAAACTTTTCATAAAAGATTCTCTAGAGTGGCGGTTCTCAAGCTGTGGGTTGCGACCTCCTATGGGGGTCGAACAACCCTTTCACAGGGGTCACCTGATTCATAACAGTAGCAAAGTGACATTTATGAAATAGCAACGAAAATAATGTTATGCTTAGGGGACTCACCACAATATGAGGAACTGTATTAAAGGGTCACGGCATTAGGAAGGGTGAGAAATGCTGGTCTAGAGATTTCTTGGCAGTTTCTCTAGGTTTAATCTACAAGGGGCTTTGAGGGAGTAAAATTAACTTGATGCTTCAGATTGATAATAGCCTGCTCTTGTAATGCTGCCTTAAGGTGAGGTGTTTGAGTTGACCGAGTGTAAGGTTTTTTTTTTTAAGTTCTGAATTCTTTGACAGGTGAGAGATGCTGCAGTTTTGGCTATCGTGGAGATTTATAGACATGTGGGAGAGAAAGTGAGGGTGGACCTTTGTAAGAGAGGAATTCTCCCTGCTAGGTAAGTCTCACTGATTTATTTTTTTTTGCTGTGGCTTACCAAAAAAAAAAAAAAAAAATTCAAGTGTTTGTTTTAACTAGAGTCAACATTTTCAAAATATAAAGATAATAAACAATATAATGGTTATTGTCATTTAGAACATTTTTTTGTTTTTGTTTTTGTGGGCATCACTTCCCTGGTTGGAGTAGGAGGCCCAGCCTTGCTCCTGGAGAGTTGCTGCTGCCAATCCTATGGGCCACAGTCCCGCACACAACTCCATTTAGAACATTTTTAAAACCCTATTAACTTTCTTGGTCACTCTTTTATTATATATTTATTATTTTTATATTATTTGTGTATAATTAGATGATTTATTTTGTTTTGCATTGTTTTCTGATACTAGGTGATAACACTAAGTGTTTGAAAGGTATGTAGTAAAGTTACAGTTCATGAAAATCCATCATTAAGCAAATATTTTCTGAGAACATACTTTTGACATGTAGTATACAGCAAGTATATTGGGTGACAGGTCTTGTTGAAAAGTTTCTAGTGTACAAGAATATTTTTCCACAAGGATCTTTAATATTTCTCAAAGTGTGTGTGTGTGTATATATATATTTTTAAGGCATCACTGCCCTGGTGGTGGGAGTAGGAGACCCAGCCTTTGCTCCTGTGAGTGGGGATTAAACCTCCATCCCAGTGGGCCGCAGTCCCGCGCACAACCACCACGCCACCGGGGCTCAGCCAAAATGTATATTTTTATTTATGGTATTATCCCAAATTAAAAAAAAAATCAAGCCACAGTGCCATTCATTATAGTACCTTAAAAATTTTAATATAACTCTATAGTACCAAATACTCAGGATTCAGATTTTAAGTTGTTTTATAAATAGGTATGTGTAAAAAAAAAAAAGTATACTTATAGTTGGTTTGAATTGGGATCCAAGTATACTCTATATTTAAAATTAGTTTGCATGTTTTTTTGTTTTTTTTTAAGGCATCATTGCCCTCAGGTGGTGGGAGTAGGAGGTCCAGCCTTTGCTCCTGGGAGCTGGAATTGAACCTCCAACCCAGTGGGCCGCAGTCCCGCACACAACCACTACGCCACCGGGGCTTAGCCTAATTTACATGTTTTGTAAGCCTTTTAAAAGCTTTATTTTACATCAGCATACTCTTTTTAAGAAATCCTTTGCATTTATTTGTTGAATATTCTGGATGGTTTAAAAACTTCCCACATTGTAGATTCTGTAGATTATGGCCTGTGCTGTGGTTTACCATGGAGCCACTGTAAGTTGGAATTGCTTAAGTGTCAATAGATTTGGTGTTTTGTTGGTTGTTTACCATGTCATTCTCTCCCCATTATGTTCTGTAAACAGGTAACTGGATCTAGAAGCTTAATTAGGGAGGGAAAGGAAGGGTAGGGTAGAGGCAAACCTTCATAGATGGCGGTGGTATGTTTTGTTATCAAGAGTCTCATAATATCTAATAGTTTCTATTATGTAGATTGTTTGCAGAACCAATTACTTTCTGATTACAAGATTATCTTATAAATTGGCAATTTGTTTATGTTTCTTTACTCAGAGCCAACAAATTGCATTTGAGTAAATTCTATGTAACTTCAATTGAGGAAATAAATTATATTAAATATATTTTGTATATATGTTTGTATATATGAGCATTTTGCATTTATAGCTTTTTTGTTTGTTTTTTGGGGGGCATCACTGCTCTCTGGTGGTTGTGGGAGCTACTCAGCCCTGCTCCCGGAGAGCTGCTGTTGCATTTGAACCACCAAACCGGTGGGCCGCAGTCCCACAGTCAACCACTACGCCACCGGGGCTCAGCCCCTACAATTCTGACTTCTAGCATTTTAGTTTTGCCTATTTAGAAGGTGTTGGGTATATTTGCAGTTGTGTATTTTTAGTGCCATGTAGTTTTCCATTGTATGCCTAAATCATGCTTTGTTGAGGAACATATAGTTGTGCACAAAAGTTTTTAGCTATTGTGAATAACATTGCTAAAAACATCCTTGTGCATGCTTTTGGTATGCGTAATTATTTTTTCTTTGGGAATATATTTTAAAATGGAATTGTCGAGTAATATAGATATGTTTATGTGTATGTGTATTTATATATGTATATATTCACCTTTACTTGGTACCACCAAACCGTTTTTAAGATTGGTTGGTACCCATCCATATTCTTATTAGAACTCTGTTCAAGTTCACGTTATTCCACGCTCCCACCAGTTTTTGGTGCCATCAGTAGTAACGGTGGTAGACCAGTTTCTTATGATCTCTCTTGTCATGTTCTCATAGCTTCAACTAAATGAAGAGCGAGATTGAGCCAATAAAATGCTTGTAACCCCACCAAGAAATTGGATCACTAGCTCATAAGGCAGATAGAATGTTTGGCACTCTTGTTGGGATGGGACTATGTAAATAAGATGTATGGAATCCTAAAGAGATTGGTCAGTGTGGTTAACCATCCCAGAATGGAAAGAGGGTACTTCATGATCACCAAGAAACTAGATCCTGGACTGGTGAGTGTCCTTTGGACTCAGGGTCTCTCTACTGAGAATCTCCTAGACCCAGGTGACCACTATAATGCTGGTGTTGACATGACACAGCAAGAAGTGGCAAAGAAACAGTGGCAGAAGGATCCGGAAACTGGCTTCCCTGATGACGGAGTGTACTGATCCATAGAATGAAATAGCTAAGCACCTTCAGTCAGAGGCCTACTGACAGTGGCGTGTCTCCATACTTTTGGTGGAACTAGGGTCATGGAACCACAGAGCAGAGACAGCTGAGCACCTTTGGACTGAAGCTGGAGGGTACATTACATCCAGGCACTTTGTGCCAAATTCAAGACCCCTATAACACTTGCCGGGGCAGAGCAGAGTCTGAGCTGAGAGCACGAGGGGCAGAGAAGTCTCTGCCTGTGGGCATGACCGAGAAGTCCTCATTGAAGAATTACATCTTATGTTGTTCCTGAGGAGGAATTTAGCCCATTACTTCTCTATTAAATCTCATAAGTCTGATTGATTGTGAGTTCTATGTGTCATTGCAACAAAGCATAAAAATAAGAGTTTTGTGGGCAGGATAGTTGGTGTCAGAATTAGTCAAAAGGTTGGAAGGTGGAAGTACGTTTTACCACCTTGGAGTCAAGGTGACTTTGGAGTCATCTTGAGCTGATGATGCATGATCTTGATTATCTTTCTTCCTGTGTGAAGTTTGAGAAAGTCTGATGACACGGCACCATTTTTGAACAGTTGCAATAATTTTAGGCTTCTGAGTATGTCTTGCCTTTCACTGTGTAGGCAATCTGCATTTTTCTGATTATAAAAAATAGCATTCTTTCATATTAGTCACTTGGATATATTCTTTCGTGAAATATCTTTCCAGGTCTTTTATTCCAGTTATTCATAATGGGTTTTTAGTTTGTTGTTGTTTTAATTGTTTGATGGGAGTTCTCTATGTTCTCAGGATGTTAGAGCACATTGCCAGCTATATTTTGTTTCAAATATTTTCTCCCACGTGCCTATGGTATTTCTCTTTTTGTTTGTTTGTTTTTTTGGCACCACTGCCCTCTGATGGTGGGAGTAGGCCAAGCCTTTGCTCCTGTGGAGCCGTTGCTGGAATTGAACCTCCATCCCAGTGGACTGCAGTCCCTCGCACAACCACTACACCACCGGGGCGCAGCCTGACTATGGTATTTCTTGATACTGTCATTTAATATTATGAAGTTCTTAATTTAAAAATATTTTTCAATTATATCTTCATGAATAGACATGTAGCCCTTGTTTAAGAAATTTTTGTCCATCCTGACCTTGTAAAAACATACTTGAGTGTGTGTCCTGAAGTTTTATTCACAGTTAGCTATGTATTCCATCTGGAATTGATTTTGAAAATAGTATGAGGTATGGATTTAGAAATGTTTCTCCCCTTAAGAGTATCTGTTCCTCGGGCTGAGCCCCGATGTGTAGTGGTTGAGTGCGGGACTGGGGCTCACAGGCATGGTGGTTCAAATCCAGCTGCGGCTCTCCAGGAACAAGGGTGGGTAGCTCCCACGACCACCAGAGGGCAGTGATTGCCCTCTCCACCCCCCATCCCCCACCACCCCCCACCAAAAAAAAAAGAGTATCCATTCCTTTGTTGTAGCATCAAATCAGCTCCGACCCATAATGACCCACAACAGAACAAACCAGAACACTGACTGGTCCTGTGCAGTTATTGTTATGCGTGAGCCCATTGATGTGGCCCCTGGGTCAGTCCATCTCCTGGAAGGCCTTCCCCTTTTTCACTGCCCTTCCACTTCACCAAACATGATATCCTTCTCGAGAGACTGATCTTTCTTGACAACATGTCCAAAGTCTGTAAGATGAGGTCTTGCCATTCTTGCCTCTAAGGAGCACTCTGACTTTATTTCTTCCAAACAGATCAATTTCTCCTTTTAGCAGTCCATGGTACTTTCAGTATTGTTCTCTAGCATCACAATTCAAATGTATCGATTTTTCTACCATCTCCATATTCAGTATTCAACTTTCACTTGCCTAGGATACAATGAAGAATAAGTACCATGGCTTGGGTCAGGCACACCATCGTTCTCAGAGTAACATTCTTGCTTTTCAACGATCTAAAGAGGTCTCGTGCGCAGATTTGCCCAGTGTGATACGTCTTTTGATCTCTTGACTGCTGGCTTGCTGATGATCTATTCACTTAGTTCCACTTAGTTGAAAGATCCTCCTTTAGCACTTCCTTTGTTAGATTTTTCTTTTTTTGCCTCTATGCTCAACGTGAGATTGGCCTATAAATCTTGATTTCCTAATTCATATGTGTAACTTTTGTTATTAGAGAACTCATTTGATTTTTTACTCCCATCAGAGTCAAGCTAGTGTGACCTTTATCATATACAGGTAGTTTATTCATATTTTCATGTTCTTATCAAATAAGTCAGCTATTACTAATCATATGAATGTACACAGACTGAGACATCCATATGCTATATACTATGTGTTAACCTCGAAAGCATTATGATAATAGCAGAAGGCGCTCACAAAAGGCTTATAATCACGATTCCATTTGTAGGAAGTGGCTAGATGAGGTGAATCTGTAGGCAAGGGAGTCGCTTAGTGGTTATCTAAGATTGGAAGAGCTATGGGAAGGGAAGTTAATGCTAATGGCATACAATTGCTTTTGTGTTGATAAAAATGTTCTAAAATGGATCATGGTGATAGTTACATAGCTCTCTGAACTTTCTAAAGTCACTGAATTGTACACTTTAAATGAGTTGTATGGTTTGAACTGAAAAAAGCATCTCATTTGCATCAACTTGTTCTGACATATGGCAACCCAGTAGGAAATAATAGAAGTGTGTCTCTGGGTTTGCAAGACTAAATCCCTACAGGTCTAGAGATCCTCATCTTCCTCTCGCAGAACAACTTGTGATTTTGAACTGCCCACTTGGTGGTTAGCAATCCAGTGCGTGACCCACTATGGCACCAGAGCTCCTTATCGTTCCTAATAAAGCTATTTTTACATTGTGTAAAAGGCAAATTCTGAGATTCTAATCCTCTCTCTCTTTACTGGACTTGCAATTGATTATTCTTGCCCTAGATGTATTTGTGAACTTTGGTTAAAGTTGCTTTTCTCGTTCAATCCTCTGGAGTAAGTGAATCCCAAACAGAAGTCCCAAATGAAAGTTAGCAAAGTGAGAACCACAAGAAGGGAAGGGACAGTGAGTGCATGGAGAAGAGGACAGTCATGGAAAGAGTAGAGTACATGGTGAAGGTTGGCAGCAAGATGAGAGGTGTGAAATAAAAAACCAGAGGCCTTCTATGATGTCTTCCCACCTTAAAATTAGCTCCACAGCAGTGAAAGCTTCTTCCTCTAAGGACCCCTGGTTGTGGAGAGGTTACACATTGGGCAGCGATCCACACGCTCGGCAATTCAGAATCCCCAGCAGGTCCTTGGGAGAAAGAACTATAAACAGTTCTACTCCTATAAACATTTACAATCTCTGAAATCGACAGGGGTCAATGTGAGTTGGCTCTGACTCAATGGCAGTGAGATTTTTTTTTGTTTGTTTCTAGTTTAGTATTTCAATTGGGCCCTCATCTTATTAAAGCTGCCCACGACTCCATTCCTTGCCTGCATTTTTTATCTCCCCCACATCAGTTTCCTGCCAGCTTTTTCTCAGTCTGAGCATTCTCCTACATTTTTCTACTTCCATTTTCATAATCTGTAGCTGAGTGCTCGGCCCTTGTTTTTTAATGCCTATTCTGCTGTGTCCCCATCCAGCTCAACTTCCAGTTCCGTGCTCCCTTCCCCCGCTCCTGCCCACCTCTGTCTCTGAGAAACACCCTGGTGTCTGCTTAACTCTGTGGATGCTGCTCTGTAGGATCGATGCGACTGTCTTTCAACTGATATAGCGGCAGACGTGGGAAGAGTTTTATTTGTTGATATTTGTGGGGACAGGAAGTGAGTGAAATATTTAGAAATTCTAATAGTAATGACTTCTCGGGGTTTTCCTACTGGAAAAAATTGAAGTCACAAGTTACCTGCCTTCTCATTTTTTCACAAGAAATGACTAAAATTTAACTAAGGTTTTAAGAAATGAAGTTTTGATGGAGACATTGGCAAAGTTGGAGTAAACCATATGACATTTAAAGACAACATGGTAATCACCTTCTCTTTCCTTAAATGCCAAGATGATAAGTAGTGGAAAGTAAAAGAAAGACAAATGAAAAATGAGTGTTGTCAGTGTGCTCCCACTTAGGTTGGAAAGAAAATCTACATGTGAATCTAAAAGAAAGGACACAGTTCTCCTACTCCCACCACCAGGGCAGTGATGCCTTAAAAAAAAAAAGGACACAGTTAAGTTCTCTAGATGGTAGAATTGTGATTTTTCTACTTTGTTCTTACTTATATTTTCTTTTATAATGAGTGTATTGATTTTGTAATAAGAAATATGTTTTTTAACTTTTAAAAATGTGATAGATGAAGTGCAGAAAGGGTAATCATCCTGCATATAAAATTAGAAGTCCTAATAGAATTGGTATTGTATGAAAGTAGTCAGGCAAATAGGGATAGTTTCAGACTATCAATTGGGTCAGCATTGCTTAGTTTCTGTTACTTAATGTGTTGGTGTGTTAAGTTTTCCCAGTATGACTTTTCTATGCTTTGGTGACTGAGTAGATCTATTATACATTGTAACTGGACTGTTTCCGATGGAATTGAAGGATTAATTCCCTGCTGAAACATAGGTAGCTGCTTTGCATAAGAGTTTCTTAACTATGACTACGAGTATTTGGGGTACTTGTACTGGGCTTCAAGTACTCCAAAGATGATGTTTTGCCATCTTTCAGTCAGTAAATTAATCTCAAAATCATTGTAAAGACAAATCAGGTGAAGGTCCTAGAATTGTTTCTAAGGAAGATGGTGAAGAAATTGTGTCTATTTAATTTGTATATAAAAACAAACAAAGTTTATTCTTTATTCCCAGATTAGAAATGATATTTGCCAAATTTGATGAAGTCCAAAATTCAGATGGCATGATTTTGAGTGTCTGCAAAGGTAAGAATAATTTAGTTATTCCAGTTCTAAAAAATGTCTAAGCTTATTTGGCAAAGTTTTAGGTCCAGAAATGTCTTCAAGTCAACCGTTATATCACTGATTTAACAGAATTGATTGCATAACTTAAAGTTTAGTTGGTCTGCAGTAGTCTTTCCACCCCGTTAATCATTACCTATCACCTGACTCTCTGGCAGTAAGTGAACCTTTCACTTCGGTCACCGTGTAAAATGCCTTGGGAGAGAGATGGGGTTTCCTGTTCCTGTGAAGAATTGCAGCTTCAGAAACTGAAGGGGCAGTTCTGCCTTGAACTTTGGGCTTGCCCTGCGTTGGGATTAGCTCAGGGAGTTTGAGCTGTGTAAAATGATCCTATGTTTTTACACTTTTGGGGGTCTGTTTGTTTTCCTGGTTGAAGGTTTGATGACTTTCTGGCCCTCCACATTCCATGCATAAATTGTATTTATTTTATTTCCATAGTAGTTGTTTCTCTAGTTCCTTCTAGTAGAAATTATGACTTGGCAGACTCTGGTGATGCTGTCAGGTACATGTTGGGCTGTCAGCAGTACAAACCCACCAGTTATTCCAGGGAAGAAAGATGAAGCTATATCTGCTCCATAAAGCTCTACAGCCTCAGAACCCCTGTACAGGGTGGCTATGAATTGGAGTCTGTGACAGTGGGCTATTACACAGAATGGCTGTTTACATAGGTTATTAACAGTGATGATACTTGTGAGGAGATACATACAGAAGAACTTCACCATCGTGATCGGCTTGGACTTCTTAATGCAAACGAGACCAAATTGGAATGTGGGAGGGGTGTGAGCTTCTTAACCTGGCATTTGTTTTACTTTGCAGTTGCTCTCCCTTTTGTAAGCTTGCTCAGGTGTATTGGTTGGAAATACAAATGATGTAGGAGAATAATTTTTTTAAATCATTTTATTGGGGACTCGTTCAACTCTTTATCACCATCATCCATCCATCCATCCATCCATCCATCCATCCATCCATCCACCCACCCATCCATCCATTGTATGTGAAGCACATTTGTAGCCATCATCATTCTCAAAACATTTACTTTCTATTTAAGCACTTGGTATCAGCTCTTCATTTCCCCCGTCCCTCTCTGTACCCCCTCCCTCATGAACTTTTGATAACTTATAAATTATTATTATTTTGTTATAGCTCACACTGTCTGATGTCTCCCTTCACCCACTTTAATGTTGTCCATCCCCCC
>PVJH01029728.1:0-25493 GCA_004026705.1 Nesogale talazaci | reverse complement strand
CGGGCGACCCCTGTGAAAGGGTCGTTCCGCCCCCAAAGGGATCGCGACCCACGGGTTGAGAACCGCTGCCTTAGGGGCTGTGAAACCCACACAAGAACTGAGAGTTGAGATGGGATTTAGTTCTTCAGAAAAGAGGGTCGGCTGAGAGCAAGCAGCTCGTTTCCCCAGGCCCAGTTGTCCTGGGGGAAAAGGTAGGTCAGATTGATGTAGGGATGTTTAATGTTGTACTCGCCCCACGTTGCCCTGGCAGGCTGACTTTTGCTGATCAGTTTCTTCCCTGAAATGTCTTAATAGTTGCCTCACTTAGATCTCGAAATCTTATTTTTGGCAGTGTTTTTTTTTTTTGGGGGGGGGGGAGGGGTGAGCATCTCTGCCCTCTGGTGGGAGTGGGAGACCCTGCCTTGCTCCTAGAGAGCTGCTGCTGGATTTGAACTGTCAAGCATGTGGGCCGTAGTCCCGTACTCACCTCGGCCCCTGGCAGTGTTTTACATGTACACTACTTAATGTTAATAGTTTCTTCTCTGTACACGGAAATTCAGTCATTAAAATAAAGTTGTTTTTACAGTCCCCCCCCCCACCAGTTCATGTACTACTGATGCAGTATTAACTTTCTCCAATCATAACAGTATTACCTGTAATCCCTATTTTCCTAGGGCTGTCTGTACACTGCTAGCATCACTCCGTGCTCTGGGCCATGGCCTTTGAAACGGAAACTAATTTGGCAATAGAACAATGGCACTAGCTCATCACTAGTTTGGTCCTCGGACCCTCATCTGGAGTCACCTTTTATAGCTTGATGAAGCTATAAAACGCTTGAGGAAGATGATCACGAAGCCCTTTTCCCCAAGGACCCCTGATTGTAGAGAGGTGATGGCAGCTATGATTTATTGAGACTGCTTCAAGAAGTTTGTGGGAAAGTGGAATTAAAAGATAACACAATTTTTCCAAGAACTTTTTGTAGCCCCCCTGTTGGCTTACTTGAGTATTTTCATTGTTTGCTCACAACAGTCCCATACAACAAGTACCTATTTTACTCTTATTTTGTAGATGAGGGAGTGTTGAGGCACAGGGAGATTAGCTAATTTTCCCTAAGACAGCAGAATCCATAACCAGAGATCAGAGGTGGCAAACAAAGTCTGTGAGGCAGTTTACCCACTTACGTGAGCTGTAACTGTGACTGACTTTTACATCATTACCTGATTAGAAACAATTAAAAAAGAGTATTTTATATATTTTCTATTGCTTTTTATGCTACAACGGTAGAAGTAGTTGCAACACAGTATATGGTTCACTTAGCTTAAAATATTAATGAGAGGGCTTCCAAAAGTTTGTGCAAAAATGGAACTAAAAGATACTGTATTTTTCCACAAACTGTTTGAAGTCTCCTCCTAGCATATGACCCTTACTAAAAAAAGCTTACCTTCTGCCATTACCTTGGCTGATAAAGAAGTTAAAGATATAATCCTTCCGAATAATGAAAATTTGATCACTAGTAACTTATTTAGTATAACAGTGTGACTAATTTATATATAAGATATACTCTTAATCTTCAAGTATTTGGCTACTATTGATTTTGTTATTGAAAATTTACTTAATCTTTTTATCTTTGAACAGGTACAGAAACTTAGTCTAGTCGCAGTAAGTAAGTGTGTTTTATTTGTTCTGCATTTTTTATGTCTTTTTTAAATATTTTAACATAAGTTTAAGATTTGCACCAAAGTTGTGCGGAGTACAAAGGTACTCTTAGTACTATCTTCTTGCAAGTTACTGTGGTCTCTGTTGGGTTACTAACCTCAAGGTTATCAGCCTGAAACCACCAGTAACTCCTCAAGAGAAAGACAGGACTTTGTACTCCTGGAAAGAGTTCGTCTCAGAAACCCACAGGGACAGCGCTCCCCTGTCCTGTAGAGTTATTATGCGTTGAAATCAAGTCACTGGTGTTAAGATTTTTGCTTGTTTTTAAATGGCCAGGCACACTGAGTCTATGTAATTGCCCTATTATTCCTCCAGGTCTCACCCACTCATACCAAATGTGAGAGAAACAGGAGTTCAGCGAGTATGTTGAATACAAAAGTAATTTTAAGAAGGTTAAGACACTATAAAATGAGATTGACACAGATGGATGATAAAATTCTAAAAATAGGATTTAAAAAATGGAAAATTGAATGTAAATTGTGAAAACTGTTTAAGACTGTTAATCTTTTAACTCAACCCCCAAAGGAGGTGATAAATACATAAAAGCTAGTGGGACAAAGATACTGAGAGAAAAATCAAAAGACTATATAAGAAAATGGGCATATTTACCATGGAAATGACCAAGTGGAAACAATACTCATTGCCTTTGCCTGTTTTAAGTGTTAGCATGTGAAGTGCCAGGTGGAGTTAGTTTAGATTGGGCAAAAGAGCTTAGAGAATTTGATTTTGATTTATTTATAAGATTTTCCTGACCTTGGTACTGAACTTAAAGTTCTGAAGATATTCATGTAAAGGCTAAATACTAAGTTTGCAAATACTAGACATTCTTCTACAGAAAGTAAAGATGATTTCAGACTAATAGCTATTGTTAGATGTGTAAAATAATACTGGTACAGAATATCAGTAATTGCAGTTGAACTGAAGAATGTCATCAGTTCACTAAATCGAATTGACATTTATAGGACTTTATCCAACAACAGAATACACATGTCTTAAACTCATATGGAGTATTCACTAAGATAGCCATCATCCTGGATCATAAAACATACCTTAAGAAATAGAAGGAAAATCATGTGAGATATACTCTCACACTACAATGATACTATTCTAGAAATCAATAATAAAATGAAAACTAGAATATTCCATATGAGATGAACACCTCTGAGTAACAAGGTAACACAGGACTCAAAGATGACTTCTCGAGAGAAATTTAGAGTTTGATTTGAATGAATATTAAAAACATTGAGGTCAAAGTTAGATACGCTGATTCACAGCTTTCATGTTTATTTATTTTGAAAATCATAGCCTTGAGAAATATTATACTTAAGCTTTCTGTTTTGCCCTAAGAGCTTAAGAATTCTTAATTCTTTAATTTTTATATTTCATTTCTGCAAGGTAACTCAGTTCCACAAGATATCAGCTGTATGGCAGCTGATGGGAGGCTAGTCTTTGCTGCATACGGGAAGGTTTTCTCTGCATTTGCCCGAAATAAAGAGGTTTGTATCGCTGAACTATTTTAATATGTTTCTCTCTGGCAGTCAGTAGTTGATTGTCATGATAATAAAGGAGATCTTAAAGTTGTCCAGTGTCAGGTCCAGTCAGGTTTAATCTGTGGAGCTTTTTAAACTTTAGATATGTTGGAGTAGGTCTTGGACATGGCCTTTTGAAAAAGTGTCCTGCCTGGTGCAGATTTGTACCACTGCTTTATGCAGTCTGTGGGGGTCAGCCTCCTAGAGCAAGCAACTTTCTGAGGTTGGATAGTGTTGTGCTAACTGAATTGGAAGGCACTGCAGCATGGGCATGCCCCCTGATTAACCTCTGGTGGAAAGTAGCTGAGTGGGTTGAAGGATCAGGTGAGCAGGCCTGATTTTTTGCTGTTTGTTAATATTAACCACTCAGCCACCAGACTCCTGGAAAAACCAAAAGCTATGAATAAACTTAGAATGCTCAGTGAAGGAGAAGAAGGGTAAAAAGGAAGAGTAAAGTTGGTACTAATGGGGGAGATGTGACTGATAATGTGGTTGAGGGATAGTGACACAGACCTTAATAAACTGGTCCACTGAGCAAGTGAACCTGCTTGGTTCCTTGCTATTTACTAATCAAACCTTGGATGATCAAAAGTTGATTGTAGTTACTTGTTCTAGTCCTCAAATTAAGGCCCACGGGCCACATGTGGCCTGCCGAGGACATTTATCTGGCCCGCCAGGTGCTTTTGCACCACTACTGTCCTGCTTAGCAGCCGACTTATCCCGGGCCCACAGTGAGTTTGTTCATGGTTTTGTTTATTTAACTATAGTCCTGCCCTCCAACAGTCTGAGGGACAGTGAACTAGCCCCCTGTTTAAAAAGTTTGAGGACCCCTGAGTAGATTCTATAGATTCAGCATGCTTCTTGGCTATTAAGAATACTATTATATGGTAAACCAATTATAATATACAGCTCTTAAATTTTAATTTGTAGATTGTACACACCTTCAGGAGTCATAAAGCAGACATCCGTCTTTTGCAGCCTTTTGGGGATCACATTATATCTGTTGATACTGACAGCATTCTTATTATTTGGCACATATATTCAGAAGGTATGAATTAAAAGTACTTATCATGGGATAGTGTAGTCGATGTGAATATTATACCAGTGGTTTCACATGTAAACAATAGAATAGTTCATTTTTGGAGTAGAACTTTAATGTATGTGGGAGTGGGAAAAAGATTTTAAGTAGGAAATAACTACTTATAACCTGTTCAATTTGTTTACCTTAGCTAATACATTTCCGTGGTGATTCTTTTCATGTTTGGTGACTTTCACTTTGGGGTGAATGTTGATGTGTGCTTGAGTAATTCTTCGCTCACATTTTGACCTTGACTTATAGTTGTAAATGTGAAGGTCTTACCATCTGAAAACTCCTGCAGCATTTTTCTGAGAACATGAGTCATTGTTCTTTCTTGGCTCATTCCTTGGGGGGTGTGTATGGTACTGGGCTGTGTTTATAGGACTGTGGCTCTTCAAGGGGGTTATAGCCAGAATATCTCCAGTTTTCCTTAATTTCAACCTGGAGCCCCAGCATGTATGAAGGCTTTTAAGTTCTTTAATCTGTTTACCGTCTTAGCTAATGTCACCTTTTAATTAGCACATGCTTGATTCCGAAATGTTATTTTTAGTAAAAGTCATAGGATTCCCTTTGAGGAGTTACTACTTATCCTCCTTCAAATTAGTCACTCATCCTTGTTTTTTATTTGTTCGAATGAAGTGAACAAGATTTCAAGTGTTTCTCTTATGTGGAAAGATGACTTTTTATGAGGTTATACAAAACAGTTCATCCAGTCTACTAGGTTTCCTGTTGATGCTGGTCCAACACCTTGAACCAATGTCTTCAGGGAATTGTTTCTTGGGATTTTAAATGCAGCAGCTAATTAGGAATATCCTTAAATAAAGTGTGCATCATTTTCACATATCTATGTTAAACCAGAATGCACATGCCCTTCATGGTATGCTGCAGTGTTGCATATAACATGTGAAATCAAAAGTTTTAAGTATTGTGTGTTCTTTGATGCTCAAATTTGGGGGGAGATTTGGGGAGAAACCTGTTTTAGTCACAGGTAAACTATGAAATAGAAAATGAAATTCACATGTAGGAACTTTAAAGATACTTAAAACTCCAAAGAATTTACATGTCTTGTATCAAATGAAAATCAGCTGTGTCTTCCTTCACTACATAGGATTATAAAGTCTGTCCTCTTGTTGGAGGTTCTGGGAATGTGTTCTGCATTTCATTTAAGTTTACCTTTTTTTTTTTTTAATCTGTTAATGGCTTGTCGGGGTTTCCAGGTGTTGGTTCTTTATTTCTGGAAAAACCCAATGTAAGCATTTTATTTGGAGCGTTCACTTTGCCTCTTGACCAAAACTGGACTAACTTAATCAATTTAATCCAATTTTGCACGAAATAGGATTTTCACGATTGAACCCCCTCCCCCCCCCATTCTGTAAACTAATTTAGCAGTAAGATTTTAATTGCATTTGTACTAGAACTTAAAGAATGTTAAATGTTCATATTAGACTTATAACTAGCCTTCATTCTATTTATTGAACTTCTCAAGGGATGTGCTTATAGACTAGTATATGAATTTTAATTTATATAAGTGTATAAATCCTTGATATGACAGGCTTGTTTATATGATAAATGTATGAGTATATGAAAAATGTAAGAAATAATTTCTCTAATTTTCATTTTTGTAGAAGAATACCTGCAATTGGCTTTTGATAAATCAGTGTTTAAAATTTCTGCAATTTTGCATCCGAGTACCTACTTAAATAAGATACTTCTTGGCAGTGAACAAGGAAGCTTGCAGTTGTGGAATGTTAAATCCAAGTAAGCACTCTGTGTAGAAAATGCTCTAAGTCGTCCCACCTTACTCTCATATATATGCTACCTCTTAAGGCACACTTCAATCACTCAGTTCTCCCTACCTTTATATATTTACTTGAAGGACCCAGTAACTGAAGTATATGCATAAATACCCAAACTAAACTCATAGTTACTCAGTTGATCTCAACTCATGGTGGCCAATGTGTGTCAGATAGAACTGTTTTCTGTGGGGTGTTCAGTGGCTGATTTTTTGGACTTAGACCTTGAAGCTTCTCTTCCAGGGTGCCTCTGGGTGAATTCAAACTTCACATCTTTTGATTAGCAAGTAAGTGTGTTGACTGTATGCGCCACCCAGAGACTCCATTAAGATGTCTTTAGTAAAGTGAGCTAGAAACCTTTAGAAAATAATAATTGTGATTGTCATCGAATAGTTTCTCGTTTAAATTCAACTAAAAAGGAAGATGGGGGTAAAATAAAGAGGTGATAATGTCAGGCTAACATTCAGAATGGTTTTGTTTGTTTCTGTTTTTGTTTTTTTGGGGGGGCATCACTGTCCTCTGGTGGTGGGAGTAGGAGGCTCAGCCTTGCTGCTGGATTTGAACCTCCAACTCAGTAGGCCGCACTCTCGCGCACAATCACTACGCCACCGGGGCTCAGCCCCCAGAATAGTTTTTAGAATAAAAATACTTTTCCCTTTTCAACCACAGACATAATGAATATCTGCTATAATGGGAGGGTTAGACACCTTGTGAATTGTTTATCCCTTTATTTGAATTTATATCTAGAGAAAAAGATGGAAGTTATATTTCTTGTGTAGCATTATAAAAAAGCCAAGCACAAACAAAGTGGGTCATCTAGATTGCCCTTTGCCAAGCTTACATGTTTATAGGAAAAATTATTAAAAGTACACGCTTTTTCTAGTTCATAGTTTTAAATCCATGTTTCCGTTTGATTTAACCAGTAACACTGACTACTTTCTCTGCTAGGCACAATAAATAAATAAATAAATAATAAATAAATAAATAAATAAATTCACCGCTGACTCAAAGCAACACTATAGGACAGGGAGAAATGCCCTTTTGAGTTTCCAAAGCTGTCCTCTTTACAAGAATAGAAAGCCTCACCTTTCTCCCAGGGCGCAGCTGCAGGTTTCAAACTGCTGACCTTACTGGATCACAGCCCAGTACATAGCTAGTATGCCATCAGGGCCTCTTTCTAGGCTCTGGAACAATACATGTCTGAGGAATGTCGTGTTTCTATCTTAAAGGTATCTGTGTAGCTTCCTTATGTGGCATTTACAGTCTATATCATACATTTAAGTATCCCCAGAATAATCTTTTAATGTACCTGCATCTCTGCACACTTAAAGGATTTAATGAATGATTTGATACTTCAGTAATTACTGTCAGAAAAATTTCAGGTACATTTGCTCAACAAACTTTAGGTACATTTGCTCAACAAACTTTTTCATTTATGACACAATTCTGAAATTCAGAGCAGTGTTATATAACAGTTTCATATTACAAGTTTAATATTTTAAGTATAAATGATAAAGTCACCTTTATGATGCTGCTTCTGGAAACATTACAAGGAAAAATGAGATCTCTATAAAATCTTAGATTTTTAAAATGTAGACAGACTTTTAGATACTTTTTAGTGGTGTCATTTTTTTCCTAGTTAGCATATTTGATTGTATAAGGATGTGACTTAGCATAATAGTTGTTAACTGCTTTGTTTGACATCAGAAGTTGGACATTCTGGAATTGCCACTTAGTAGTCATGGGACCTAAACACCTTCACCTCAGTTTCTTACTCTGGAAATAGTGTTAATGATAGCTATTTCTTGGGGTTATTTTGAATATTAAGTAATTTAGTGTATGTACAGTGTCTGACAGGAAATAATATCAGTTGTTATTTAACTTTATACTGTGTAGTTAATTTTGTTTTTCTCAAGGAGAAAAATAGCTTTCCAATATTTTTCTTCTTTTAGTAAACTTCTGTACACATTTCCAGGATGGAAATTTGGAGTGACAGCTCTTCAGCAGGTTTGTAAATTTCTGTAAATAGCAAAGAAGAAGCAAGATTCGGAGCAGGATCTCCTAGTTTTAAAAATAAAACCATTTGCCTTTATAATTAATAACTTAAGGAAAAAGTGATTTAAAAACAAGTGTCTTTGTGGAAACAGTAGTGCTTAGAATTAGGTTCTAAACCTGTGATGGTTATAGAACTTGTGTTTTCCAGTTATTTTGTAAACACATAGTCCATTGCCTTGTGCATAGTGGAGATGAGTTCCACAAAGCAAAGGAAACTAGGTCTTGCAGAGAGGAATATGTGAGCATGTTATGATTTGTGGTTTGAAATATTGAGACCAAAATCCTGGTGTTAGATCCAACACCGGACGTGTTCCCCTTAAAAGAACTGCTTTTTTTTTTTTTTTTTTTTGGGGGGGGGGGGATCACTGCTCTCCAGTGGTGGGAGTAAGAGGCCCAGCCCCACTGCTGGAATTGAACCTCCGTCCCAGTGGGCTGCAGTCCCGCACACAACCACTACGCCACCGGGGCTCAGCCCTGCTTTTTGTTTTTAACAAAATCTGTAAAAGCTATAAAATCTACTGTAATGAATAAGTATGCAAAGAATCAGGCATATATGTTAGATACATAAAATTAATGTGCCCCTGTCCTCCTAATTATTGCTACTGATACTTGGTTAGTTTATATATACTGCATATGCTTTCCAATTGCTGTCACCCTTGCTCAGCTTCTGATACTCAGCAGATCCCAAAGTAGTTCTTTTGAGGGCAAGAAGCATATTTGTTTTAGTGTGCCCAGCTTTCTACACAGGGTTTGAGCTACAATGGGTTTTTATGAGCAAATCAGTAAGTATTTATTTAGTCTGACTCCATTTTAAAGTATTCTTGGATATTATTGCTCTGAACTAAAATAGAGAAAATCATAAAACTACTTTAATGTAGAACCACAGTAATGTATTACTGAAGATTAGAATCAGAGAATGTTACAGCTAAAAGAGTTGCAGTTGACCTTCTTTAGTGCCATGTCTGTCATTTTAGCACTTGTCCCCACTTTCTCTGTCCACCAGTCAGTGGTGTGGAGTGACTTCATAAGTAACTCCCTATGCTTTGGGGTCAGCTGTGTTTTGAGGGTAGGGAAGTGAGATAGTGGTTGGCAGATCTGCAATGGGGAACTCACTTGGAAAGATATCCTAAATATTTCCATGCTAAATAACAATTAAGCTATGCAAGAATGGTCATACTTTTTTTTTGTTGTTGTACTTGTTTTTGTCACGCTCAGGAGGATAGTGCTGTGTTTTGTTTGCCAGCACATGAATAATGATACCATTGGGATAATTAAAGCCATTTCTATTAAGAAAATAGTGAGTTTAGTATTTTGATTTTCAGGCACCTGCTGTGGATGTTGCTGCCGTGGGCCTTGTGTCAGGTCAGGTGTTCATTCACAACATTAAGTTTGATGAAACATTAATGACATTTCGTCAAGACTGGGGACCTATTACTTCTATTTCATTTCGGACAGGTAACTTAATATTGATGAATAAAGCCCTTTAAAATGCATTACTTTAAAAGATTGTTGCTGAGTTCTTAGCAGATTATTTTCTTGGAATTTAATCTAACATGAAATAGTAGAATAGAAGTCAAGAATATTATCAATACCTATGTAATTTATCAGTGTATCCTCTTGTGCTTTTCTAATTTTATATTTATGCACTAAATTGGCCCAGAGTTTTGTTGTTTAAGAGACTTTCGTGATTGGCAAAGAAGTTCTAATGGCATTGTTGGTTAAACATTGGGCTGTTAACCTTAAGGTTGGGGGTTCATACCTACCAATTTCTCCATGAGAAAAACCTGAGACTGTCTGTTCCCTTAAGAATTGACAGTCTCAGAAACCCTGTGTAGGGTTGCAGTCAGGTGGAATTGGCCTACTGGCACTGAGTTTGGTGAGATGGGTTTGGCAAGAGTTTACATTGATGGGAATTGCTATTGTAAACAGCTTATTTTATTTTAACAACAGATGGCCATCCAATAATGGCAGCTGGAAGCCCCTGTGGACATATTGGACTCTGGGATCTACAAGAAAAAAAATTAATCAATCAGATGAGAAATGCACATTCTACAGCAATTGCCGGACTGACATTTCTCCATAGAGAGCCGCTTCTTGTCACAAATGGTGCTGACAATGCTCTCAGGGTATCACAATTATTGCTGTAAACATCTTATAGCTGGCTTATCTGACCTACCCTTTTCTTGAATGCATCTGCTTGAGCCTAGAAGATGAAAGGAATATGGGATGAGGTATTGGGAGAGATGAAACAAAAAGCCCAGCAGTGAGAACACATGCAAAAAGTGGCACGTTAGCCCCCCCCCCCCCCAGCCCTCACAACCCCCACTTAGGAATGCCACAGCTTGCCTTCTTATTTCTTGGCAGATATGGATCTTTGATGGTCCTGCAGGTGAAGGTCGGCTGTTGAGATTCAGGATGGGACATAGTGCTCCTCTTACCAAAATTCGGTATTACGGACAAAACGGACAGCAGATTCTCAGTGCAAGTAAGTTCTTTTACGCTATTAGTATGTCAGCCAGGAATTATTACTAGTTGGGTGCTCAGTATTTTGCTAGATTGTATAGTTAAACACCATTTTAGATTCAAATGTTCCTTGGAGCAACTTTGAAATCTGAGTAAAGCTAAGACAGTTTATATTTTGGTTATACGTTTTTTGAGGACTGGAAATAGTGTAGATGATATTACCTTCACTTGGTATGGCATTCCCTTGAGAACTCCTTTGAGACAGAATTGTCAGATGCCAAAAATGTAGTCATTGTGTCTTCCACTTATAATTCATTGAAAATTGTTATTTCATTTAATCCCTTTAGTACATGTGATTGGGCGCCCAATTCAAGTAGTTTCTAGTTCTCTTTTTAAGTTGTTCCACTCAGTCACTGAGAGCTTTTCATATAGTCTATGTTCTGTGATTCAAGCAACCATTGTTTTGATGAAGCTTACTCAGGAGTTTTCTCTATATACCAACAGGTCAAGATGGAACTCTTCAGTCATTTTCCACGATACATGAAAAATTTAATAAAAGCTTAGGACATGGTAGGTTATTTGTAAGATTTGGGATGAGAACTTCTATTGGTCCCTAGAGGTACATTCTAAGATCCTGTTAGAAAATGAGGGGAAGTTTTACCTCTAAATTGTCTGGATGTCATTTGAAACTGCATAAAAATTGGATTAGTGAGGGTTGCTTTGGTATTTGCCGAGGTGCTGCCATAAGATTATTAACTGTAGACAACGCTCTGGGTGGTGGCAACATACTCTTGCCACCGAAGAGCAGTGATGTTGACCAAGCTTGAGCTGTCTGTGGAATGCAAAATTTTAAGAGATGAAAGGTAGGTTCGAGCACTAAAGCAAGCAGTGTCTTATCACTGTGCTGTAAAGGGCTCATTGTATTCACTTTCCTATCACACAATTTCCACTTTACAAGGAGTTTGTTTGCAAAATTTTTTTTGGAAGGTGAAGTTAAAAAAAAAATTACTCTTTTAAAGTAACTATCCAGACATGCTTCCAGATGATTTTTAGGATTTTATTTTCTTTTCATTTGCTTAAAATCCAAAATAACTTTGCTTGGAATTAGATTTATATTGTTAATCTTATTATGTTGGATTGGAGTATATCCTTATTTAAAGGTTGTTTTGTTTGTGGTCTTCAGTGAAGTTCTTACATTTTCTAAATGGTTCTGTTTATTGAGATTCTTCAGTGGCACTATGCAGATTAAGATTTAATATTATGAATGTATTATTTACTTCCTTTTAGTTCTCACTGGATATTCCTGCTGTGTAGGGAACTTAATGATTTCTTTAAATTGGCTTTGTATCTGACCTCAGTGAAGCTGTTATGACCAATAATAATTCTTTGATTTTCATGATTGTCATTACTCTATTGCAGTTATGTCACTTTTAAATAATGAAAGTTAACTTTCGTAAGTTATTTTTACTTCATTTTCTGGTTATTTAGACTAAACTCCAATGATTATAGTGGTAATAATAGTTTTTGTTCAGGGCTACTGTGATAATGAATAGCTTTTCTTTATGTGTCATTGCTAACCAAAAAGTTTTCCCTTTCCTCCAACCCCCAGGATTAATTAATAAGAAAAGAGTTAAACGAAAAGGACTTCAGAATACCATGTCTGTTAGACTGCCCCCTGTAACAAAGTTTGCTGCGGGTGAGTCAGTTCTTCCTGTGTTTGGAAAAGTTTTGCTTTGTCATTTATTTCCTATGTACTGTTTCATTTCCTCCAGTCCATAAGGGAATCCACAAGCACATGCTAATTTTTAGTGAAGACTGAAAGTGGATTACTTAGACTGTATACTGGGTCTCCTAGTTTCAGGATTTACTCTATTCATAAACAAGCTCTGATTTCATGGTCTTTGTTACAGTCTTTCATGCTTGATCTAATTAATTGAAGTTACTGATGTACAAAGATAGGAAATGGAAGAGCAAGCCATGATAAGTTAAAGCTCTTCTAATGTACTCAAATCTCTTTATTTGAGTCTCACCCAGCTCTTAGCACAATCCACACATCCATTCACTGTATCAGGCACATTTGTTGCCATCATCATTTTCAAAATATTTGCTTTCTACTTGAGTCCTTGATATCAGCTCCTCTTTCTCCCATCCCCTACCCCACCCCCTTTCCTCATGAACTCTTGATAATTTATAAATAATTATTATTTTGTCATGTCTTAGACTAACATCTCCCTTTACCCACTTTTCTGTTGTCGGGCCCCCAGAGAGGTTAAATGTACATCCTTGTAATCAGTTTCTCCTCTCTACTCTACCTTCCCTCTACCTTTCCCTTAATGCCACTTTGGCTACTCGTTTGGAAGGGTTCATCTGGTCCAGCTGAATGTATAAGGTTGAATTTGGATCATGATAGTGGGGGTGGGGGAGGAAGCATTTGAGAACTAGAGGAAAGTTGTATGTTTCGTCGTTGCCACACTGCACCCTCGCTGACTCATCTCCTCTCTGTAACCCTTCTGTAAGGGGATATCCAGTTGCCTAAAGATGGACTTTGGGTCCCCAATCTGCATTCCCCCTCATTCACAATGACTTTTTGTTCTTTGATGCCTGAAACCCAGTCCCTACGACAACCTCGTGATCACACAGGCTGGTGTGCTTCTTCAAATGGACTTTGTTGCTTCTGAGCTAGATGGCCGCTTGTTTACCCTTAAATCTTTAAGACCTCAGATGCTATATCTTGATAGCCAGGCACTATCAGCTTTCTTCACCACTTTTGCTTATGCACACATTTTGTCTTCAGTGATCTGTCGGGAAGGTGAGCATCATGGAATGTCAGTTTAATAGAACAAAGTCTTCTTGCATTGAGGGGGAAGTGCTTGAGTGGAGGCCCAATGTCCATCCGCTACCTTACTTAATACAAAACCTATAAATATATACACATAGATCTATTCCCCATCATCATATACATATTTACATATGTACATGCCTGTATTTAGACCTCTATACTTGCCCCATGCCTCCTATTTCTTCGTGTGTGCTTTCTTACAATGTGGATTGTTATAATTGCCTATCTGATTATGTTACTCTTCTGATATGAATTTTTCAGCAGCTGCTTATGCTTTTAGGGTGAAGTCCCTGTCCTTAACATGGCTTTCAAGGCATTTTGTAATGTGATCCTGGTTGTCATGCTCTTTGCTTTCCTTCGCAAGAAGATACATTGCTTGCTGTGCGCAGCTAGTCTTGAGCACTTGACTAATTGATACCTTCTCATTTCTCTGGATCAGAATTTCTTCTCTGATTGGAAGCTCCGTTGTTTCCAGTGACCTGCTTATTTTACCATTAGAGCCCTAATGACAACATGCTCAGTAAATAGCAGGTTAATGAATGAGGGAGGGAAAAGCAAGTTGATTTGAGGTTTTAATTATGTTTTAGAGGAAGCACGTGAGAGTGAGTGGGATGGTGTCATTGCTTGCCATCAAGGGAAGCTGTCTTGCTCAACCTGGAATTATCAGAGATCCACAATAGGCGCTTACTTTCTCAAGCCCAAAGAGTTAAAGACAGATGACGTAGTTGCAACAGTAAGTGAACTTTTTTAAAAGGACTTTTTCGCCTTCACTACTATTCCATTGTGTTGTAATAACTCAAGTATGCTTGTGTTAGTGAGTAATTGAACATAGTTGTACACTTTGAATTTATCCCATAATAGTGTTCAGTTTTCCAGTTTCTAATAAAAGTCGCATTTTAGGATGAAATTAACTATACTACTTTGTTCATTTATCCTTGTTATGTAATTTTTCTAATTAACTTAGAATTACTCAGTGTATACTTTGAAGATGATTTCAGCATTTATTTTTACACTTATCTGAATTATGTTGCATAAGACACATATACCTAATTAATGTGGATTTTAAGATCTTGTATCTTTTTTTTGTCTTGATATATTTAGGTAACTCTGTAATCTCTTTATCTATAGTTTCTTCTCTTTCTGTTTTGTGTCTAATGCATTTTTACATTAGAAACCCTGATTGAATTCTGTCTGAACCCCTTTTTAAAATAACTTCGAAATGCCAATATTGACTTATAGTTTCTTACTCTTGAAATTTTATTTTGTCATCTTTTTTGAATATCTAAGGTACCCCTCGAAAGGTTAATGATCCGTGCCCACCACTGGCTTCAAGGAAGAAAGATGGGCAGTCTACTTTCATCTAAATCCGTGGTTCTCCATCTTCCTCTTGCTGTCCCCCTTTCATACAGTTCTTCATGTGGTGATGACCCCCAGCCACAAAATGATTTTCGCTGCTACTTCGTAACTAATTTTGTTATTGCTGTGAATCAGCAAGCCACTGTGAAAGGGTCTCTGGGCCCCCAAAGGGATCAAAACCCACAGGTTGAGAACCACTGATATAGATTTACAGCCCTAGAAACCCGTTGGAACAATTCCATGTCTTGTAGGGTTTCTGGGATTCAGAATTAACTCGGCAAGAAGTATAAGTCTGCTGATTGCTTTTGTCTTGTGTCATTTGTGTTGAAATTATATTTTACTCTGTTTTATAGGCAGTGGATATAACATCCTGTGGGAACTTTGCTGTGATTGGCCTGTCATCAGGAGCTGTTGATGTTTATAACATGCAGTCTGGTATACATCGAGGAACTTTTGGCAAGGAAAAAGGTATTGGAGTGGCCCTTTTCATTTTTTAAATACCAAAACAGATAAAAGGATAATAATATTGTTAGCTTTTACTGGTAGCTACTACTGTGAGACTTTTATAAACCCTTTGTTGGAATACAGAGAGTCCCAAGTTTATGATGTAGTAGAATTAAAAGTCACTACACTAACAACTGGTTATTTTTTGGTTTTGACAAATTATTATCAATATGCATTGTGTTGCACTAACATTTATCTGTGTCATTCTCATGTTCACTCATAGATTTTGGAAGTGTGGATTTATAGATATATCAATAATGAAAGGCAATTGAAATGTTTTTTAAAGGTGGAATAGAGAGAGCAGTATTTGAACCGACTTAGAGTGGAGTAGTCAGAATGGCAGCCCATTGTAAGCTGGGCAATCCCCACACTCAGAGTAAAATCCGAAATACGCCAGAGAAAAGTAGATATCATGCAAGCTCAGTTGGTTTCTTCTTGCTTTCATCTGGAAAATCTTTTTATTTTTTCTTTATTAGTTTGGAATGTTGCTCCTGGTATCAACCTGATAAATGTGTTGGTGATTGATTATCTGAACATATACTAAATAAGACTCTCTGCTTCAATTCTGTGGAATAATTGCAAGACTTTAGGAGATAAAATAATGGAAGCTTAACTGTTTGGAAAAATAAATTAACTTTTATGTAACATTGAAAGATTCATTGCCAATTTAATTTTCCTTTTCTCTTAACATATCCTTTAAAGCACATAATGGATCTGTTAGAGGTGTTGCAGTGGATGGATTGAACCAATTGACAATTTCAGCTGGCAGTGAAGGATTGCTCAAATTCTGGAACTTTAAAAACAAAGTTTTAATCCATTCTGTGAATCTCGACTCATCTCCAAATATGATGCTGCTACATAGGGACAGGTAAAAAGCAAATTGAATGGTAATAATAAGATTTTTCAGCTGGATATTTTAGGTAAAAATTATTTATTTAAGTAAACTTCTTAACTTAGCAAGTAAGGAAAATATCAAACTGCTTTAATAAAGAATAGTATATTGCATGTTTTTCCCAAAGGTAAATTTGGCAAAATTAAAGTGCATGTAAAAATGGGTTCAGAAATTTTTTGTGTAGTAAAACTTGTGCCTTTCCTTTGCTAGTGGCATTCTGGGACTTGCCTTGGATGATTTCTCCATCAGTGTCCTGGACATTGAAACTAGGAAGGTTGTCAGAGAGTTTTCTGGACATCAAGGACAAATAAATGACATGGTAAACCAAATTGTAGATATGTAAATAAAGCTATTTTTAGCTTTATATGCTTAAATAATTATATCTTATCCATTAATCGTCGTGAATATGTCATTTAGGAGGGCAAGTCAACAGCATTGCTATAAAATCAAAGTAAAATTTTCCATTAAAAAACTTTCAAAACGGGCTGAGCCCCGGTGGCGTAGTGGTTGTGCGCGGGACTGCGGTCCACTGGGACGGAGGTTCAATTATAGCAGTGGGGCTGGGCCTCCTACTCCCACCACCCGAGAGCAGTGATGCCCCCCCCCCCCAAAAAAAAAAAAAAACTTTCAAAACATGAAACTTGAATTTCCCAGCAAATCTTCAATTTAGATTTGTATACCTTTTTATTTGTTTATTTATGTTTTTAAATAAATAGATCTATATACTTTTAAAGGCAATGTTTCCATTTCTTTCACCCTTCTCCAGAGGCCTTCTGGTATTAATGAGGATTATGAGTTAGACTGCTAACTGTAAGCTCAGCAGTTCAACACCACCAGTGACTGCTCAAGATAAAACAGAGGCTATCTACTCTTAAGAGTCCACAGTTTCCACAGGGCCAGTTTTGCTCTGCCTGTTAGAGTCACTGTGACGTAGAAATGACATGATGTGGTCTTTTTTTTTTTTTTTTTTTGTACTTGCCCCCTACCCTAAAGAATTCTACACTCTTTAGTTTATACCAGTCAGAACAGCAGTTCTGACATTCTTGGGGGACTCAAATCCTGTTTCTTTTTAATATGCTTTTGAGTTTGACTAAACAAAAGCAGTCTGAAGGGGCACGATCAGGATTGTAGGGAAATGAGTTAAGGTTTCCCAAAGAAATATTTATTGGACAGCCCTTGAGGAATGAACTGCTCAGGTGCGTTGTTGTAAGAAAAATTTCTTGGTGCAAGTTCGCGGTCTCTTTCTCACTAATACGGTTTTCCATTTTCTAAACAATTCTTCATGATCATCCTGTGTGATCAGGATTATCTCCTTATAATCCTCTATAAGGTCTTTCTTACCTTCTCAGTCGACATACCCTGCCTTGAGTATAACTGGCCATTGGAAGCTACTGTTTTGATAGACTTTTTCTTTTGGAAAGTTACTCTAAAAAGACTAAGATAAGTGTATTACAGAGAAGTCGGCTATAACCATCCTCTGATCACAGACATTTAAGCACATCATGTGCGTGTATGAAATAGAATCCTAGTAACAATACTTTTGACTAACCCATATATTAACATACATAAGTTGTAGGCCACCTTAACAAGTAAATGATTCTTAAGGGAAATGTAGATTTTCAAGAAATTTATTATTTCTCCAGAAGTTAATTTCATCTGATTAACAGTATGAATCTTGGAGTTTGTGTTTTTCTTTTGCATTCCAAACAAGACTCGGCTATTCATTCTACTTTGGAAAATGAATGGTCCATTGATACCTAAATATGTAATTGCTAGATAATGCTGAGAGAAATATTTATCCTGTATACATAATGTAATAATAGATTATGAACCTGGAATATTCACATTTGATTTATTCCTTTTTGGTATTATTTCTTGAGTCTGTATATTTAACTTCAAATGAACTTAAATAAGAACACATATGTTGGTGTGCTGCGTTATTTTAGTGAGGTATATGATATGGCAAAAGTAATTTTAGAAGTCTTTGTCACAGTAATTGAAATTTATCAGTTGAGAACTAGATTTAAAAAATTAAAAGCAACAATAAAATTCTATGATAAACCCAGTAGCTACATTCATTTATTAGCCCTCACTGTAAATCAGAATTGTGCTGAACATTCCCCTTTCTTTAAAATGAACTTTAAAAATTGAATTGTTCTGCAGATTAGTGTTGGCAAAATGACCCATCAACAGGATTTGTTGTGACAGCATCTGAAGATACATGGGTGGGCTGGGGGTATTGTGATGAAGTGGCATTTTTCAAAACATCTTTCAATATCTACTTGCTCTGTCTACTTTGTCCTTTTTATACTTTCAGCCTGTGTATCTTGAGTCTGAGCCACATATTACTCCTAGCCAGTTAAATCTGTTGTTTACAACATCATCCTCTCAAATCATTTTTTCCCCATCCTTCATTCGCTGTGCCATCCTTCAATGAATTCAACTTCTTGTACCTTGAGAATTGAATTTTCACAATACAGATTTCAGCCTGATGGTCATATTAAATGTTCACATAACCCAAAATCATGATTACTAATACGGATGATCTTAATCCCTGTGGTGTGTTCAGACCATAGGTTCCTAAATTTATTGGACTTCTCACCCTTTTCAGGGAAAAAAATTAACTTAGTACTGCCAAACAAAAAATTTTACCCTGTAGTCCATAAACCAGGATAAAGTGTAGGTATCAGCTTTTATGGCCACCCTATATCATTCCAGTGACCCTCAAGGGGGAGTGTCACCCATTGGGAAATTGGTTTATACTCCCAAACAATCTGTGACCATGATGCACTTCAGAGGTTTGGTATGTGAAATAAATACTTAGACTTCATCTAAGCCTCATAACTTAGATGCTGTAGGCAAGGCAAGCTGTTTATTCATTTAATAGATATATAAAAATAGAACTTTGTAGATATATATAATTAGAACTTCTGTAAGTGATGTAATACCATATTTAAAATTTTTTTAATAATTCAGATTACTGTGATTGTTAAACTATATTTCAGTAATACAGCATCATTAGGAAAGAAAATATTTGGTCCGAATCCATACATAGAGAAGAAATGTCTAATTTAGTAACCTTATTATGAGGATTTTTTTTCTGCCTTCAGAATCATTGGTTTGAATCAATTAATTATTAGAAAGCTAATGTAATACTCTTTATCAAGAGAACTTTGCTCTTGGTAATTTCACAAGTACATTATGATTCAAATTAGTCTAATACTTCTAATTAATGTTTTCAGAATAGGATTTTTAATGTTTAAACTTTGTGGTGGAATATTATTGACTTATTGTCTCAAACTAAAAGATTCTGGGGTACAACTTGAAAATTGACATGATAATCTTTTTAATATTTACAGTTTAGGTACAATCTTAATTCTCATCCAAATTTTCATAAATGTTAGGTAAGACATCTCCACACCACCCCCCTCCGTAAAAGCGGTCTAAATTATTTTCGTTCAGCTTTCTTAATTTTTCATAAGTGCATCTTTTTATATCTTGCATTCTTTTGTCTGTACGTGACATATAAAGTTATTTGGACATTTATCTGTCATTTTTAATTAATTTCAAGGCTTTCAGTCCTGATGGTCGTTGGTTAATAAGTGCTTCCATGGATTGCTCTATTAAGACTTGGGACCTTCCATCTGGATGGTGAGTTAGTTTTTAAATCTTCAACCTCTTTCAGAAAGTTTATTAGTATCTTTGCATATGTTTTTCTTTTTCATCTGTAGTTCATGGATTATTTATATTTCCTTTGTTCAATTTATGTTGTTATTAAGAATATGCATAGAAAGATGTACACTAGTAATTTCAGCAGGTGTAGTCCAGAGACATTGATTGTAATCCTCACCCTTTTCTGAGATGTTCAACCATCATTGCATAAGTTCACTGCCCACTAAATTTCTCCTGTATAGTTGATCCCATATAGATAATTCGTAAAAGAATATAATGCTCATTTTTTATTATTTAAGTAGAATTATTGTTTAGTTTTTAAAAAGATTTCAGGGGATATTCTTGATTTAATATTTAAAGATTGTGTTATTTGAGTATGAGTCTACTTGAGGGTTTTTCTAACCTAACTATATTCTATGCTTTTCATTTCTAAGCAATGTGGGATATTGCGATAAAAAGTGATAGTTTGAAAAAATACAATCTCTCTTTTATTTTCTGTGCTTGAAAAAGTCAGATGTCAAAGTGAGTTGCCTAAACTTATAAAAGCTCATGTGGCATTTTTGATGCTCCCAGCTCCAAAATAGAACTCAGACATTAGAATCCTAAACTAAAGGGTTTTTGTTTGAATTCAATTTATTTAAAAGGTCAATCACCACCCTTTTTTGTATATTATAACTCCTTCAGCAAAATTTTACTTGTTGAAGAAGGAAGTCATATTATGTAAAATAGGTTTTTTGCTGAAGATCATCCAACAGTAGTTGCAGCTGGATTTTGACAGAGCTGCTGGGCGTTCAGGCCAGATTAAGAAGAGGACATAGAACAACAAATTTCATTGTTGATGTCAGATGGAACTGGACTCAAAACATAGGAGACCAAAATGATGTTTATTTGTGTTTTATTGACTGTGTCAAGGCATTTCAACTGTGGATAATAAACTATGGAAATAGTGTTGAGAAATTCCAGGATACTTCATTTTGCTCAGGCCAGAACCTGTTCTTGGATCAAGAGGCAGTTATAGGGAATACTAAATGGTTTAAATTCAGGAAAAGTGTGCTTCAGGTTGTAGCCTCTTGCCATTCTTGTTCAGTCCAATATGTAGCATGAGGAAATAATTAAAAAGCTGTATTATAAGAAGAGGAAAGGAGTTGACTTTTTAACAACCTGTTGATATATAGATGACCCAACCTTGCTTGCCAAAGTGAAGAGGACTTGCTGATTAAGATCAAGAATTACAGCCTGTAGTATGACTACAACTCAAATGTAAATAAGACCAAAATCCTCACAAATTGACTAATGGGAAATATAATAAATGAAGAAAAGGTTGAAGATAGCCAGAATTTTGTCATAGTTGGATCCACAATCAGTGCTCATGGAAGCAGCAGTCAAGACATGCACAGACCTGCCTTTGATAAATCTGCATAGGACCTCTTTAAAGCATTGAACAGCAAGGGTATTCCTCCAAGGACATAGGTGAGCCTGAGCCAGCCCAAGATACGTCTTGCCTTATGTGCATGTGAAAATTAGACATTAAGGAAGACAGAAGGATTTTGATGGATATGAATGCACTATGGAATACCAAAAGGACAAATAAATCTCTCTTGGAAGAAGTACGATCAGAGTGATGCTTAGAGGCAAGGAGAAGGGCAAGACTTGGTCTCATATTTTGGTCAAGTTGTCAGGAGAGATCATTCAGTCCCTAGGGCAGACATCATGGTTGGGTAAAGTAGTCGGGCCGCAAAAGAGAAGAAGACCCTCAGTGGGATGCAGTGAAACAGGGGCTGCAGTAATGGTGTTAAACCAGCGTGAGGAGGGTGCAGGACTGGTAGTGTTCCAGTCTGTTGTACAGAGGTCCCTCTGAGTTGGCACCAGTTGATGGCACCTCACAAAACAATGACTTCTTAGCCTCTAGTCTAAGTCTTGAAAGAGGAAGTCTTAGAACTATTCAAATGGTGAAACCTGTTTGGAGAAAACGCAGCATCTTTTAGAATTCTGTTTTATAGGTTGTGCTTTTACAACAGAATTTGAACACGTTACATAATTTTGCAAAGTGTGTGGTTTTGTTGAAGATTTATGTAGGAACACATTTTTAAAATCATGTCACTTAGAATGCTGTTTCTTAGCTAGACTCTGTGGTATTAGTACCGAAACATTTAATTTAGCAAGAACACACCATGAAGAAAGAGATCCGTGAGAAAAGGGGTGGTGTTTTCATCCTCTTAAATACTTCTGCATTTAGTTCTACCCAACTCATTTCCTTTTGCTTTCTCAGGAAACTCATAAGTTAAAACTGTTTGTCCTTTAGAAAGGAAAAACCCTTATGTCATCATTCCCTTCCAATTTGATATGGGAATGCTACACACCTGCCTGTGAGCACCGTATTTAGAATATGCACAGCAAAATAGTATTGCTAAGCTTTTACATATTGTTTGTACATAAGATAAAAATCAAGTTCATTGTCTTCTCATGCTCTAGCATCAAAAAGTTCATCCAGCATTAGCACTTCCTTCATTTAAAAAGAAAAACACTTTGTAAGGACATCATTACAATGTTGGTGGTCTGTTGTTGGCTGTATCTTGGCCTTTAGTTGTTTTGTAGAAATGAGCATTACAGTTGTGCAAAGTTGTTGCCAAAATGCCCTTTTTATTTTGCTAAGAGTTCTGAAGGGCTCTTTCAATGTTCAGTGGGACTAAATTTGCAAAGTGCTTTTGCTTTCAAATGGTAACTTATCTTTGGAATGAAGGAATTAGGATCTGAAAGTAGCATTCAAGACCACTAAGCTTTGACTCAGCATTAGCCATTTTGCTGAATTTCTTATTCCATAGTCAAGTTGAAGAGATTGAAATCTGATAAATTTTCAACTCTAGTGTCTTAACCACTAAACTTACATTATTGGGCCTGCTATCCACTTTATCTACTTTAAAGGTGTAGGTACTATCACTGTTTTTATTTCATTTTTACAAATAGGAAATGGAGACTTGGAGGTTTAATGATTTCCCCAAAACTAAGCATCAGAAAAAGAAAGGCCTCTCAGCAGTTGTGGTACTTCTCTTGTGGACTAAGGATGCATAATTAGTAAATACTCTTGTGTACTAAGGATGGATTGATTTTCTTAATATTTCAAGTAGATAAGAAGAAAGGGAGAATCAGTATAAATAGTAGTAAAAACTTTTAGGTTATACAAACAATAAATTTAGATAATGTGCCTGTGGCCATATCAACAACCCTATCCTTTGTGTAGGAGTGTTGGTAGTGTAGTGAGTTACAAGTTGTGCTGCTAACCTTAAGGTCAGCAGTTCAAAACCATCCACCGCTGAAGATGAGCCTTTCAGTTACCAGAGTTAGTCTCAGAAATCCACAAGGCCACTTTCACCTGTGCTCATAGGATCACTTTGAATTGTAATCGACTCAATTGTAGTGATTTTTAATTTGAATCCTTTGAGTATTGGAAGTACTAATTTAAGTCAGAAGTATTGGAGAAATTAGGAGAACCAGAAAGTAAATTATCTCCCATTATTTCCCTTTATGAGTTGTATATTAAAATAGACATTATCTAAGATTTCTGCAGCTGTTGACCACTTTTTCAACTTTTTCCTATTTAAACTTGATTAGAATGGCGACCTTTGGAAATTCCTAGTTCTTTCGTCAATAGGCAGTTGCATCATTTATATACAATCTTAAATATGTGAAGAATGAGCATACTTACCTCAGAGCCTGGAAAGTGAAACTATGATTCAGCCTTTGGGTGTGGTATTCAGGTGTTGCCCTCTGAAGAACTGCTCCTCTAAAGAAAGTCACGTGGTGCTAGCCTCTCTCCCTTCACGTTTCTTAAAGGTTACTTTAAGTGCTGTTACCCTTACCTTCACCCCCACCGACCCCTATATAGAGAGTATTCAGGACACAGTAGAATTTTTATAATTCCTGAATTTATCTGCCATTCTTCTACCTCTTGTTGTTGTTTTAGGGGGGTTCCTTTTTTAAAAAAATGTATTCGGAACTTTAGATTGAATTCCTTAGGGAATAAGAAACATAAAAATTAAATATTAAATAAAAGAATTAAATAGAAATTAAATTACAAGAGTTTTACATTTTGTTTCATCACACCCTAGCCCACCTTTCTGAAGCTCTTTAAGTGAAAATAATAAGAATAAGATACTATTTTTTTTGCTGAGGTAAAGCTTCCTTTTCTACTTATCAAAGATTCTTGTGGAACATAGTTCTCATTTTGAAGATAAGGCATCTAGAGACTACATTTGTTCAAAATAATAATAAAAATTTTTAGTGAAAATTTTTCACTAAATTTTCACTGTATTCAATGCTCTGTGCTTGAAAATCAGATCCTTGTGTGTTCCTTCTAAAACAAAAAGGAAGTCTACGGGGGAGGGAGGGGGAGCATTACATTTTGTGGGCATAGCAGGAGATGGTATAAAAGTTTCGGGTGCAGGGTTAAGCATGCACAGAATACTTTTTGAGCTAATGTAACAGTGTAAAAATCTGCTGTGTCTGTGGAAACCGCCTTCCTCAATTTGGTGCTTTTACATAATGGAAGACTAGTCTACCCACACACAGCAGCTGTGGACATAAAATTGCTCAATGGATTTGACAGAATAATTATAGTATCACGTAAAGTAAGATTGCTGTTGAAAATGTTATAGTTCCACTTTACATATTTAAACTTTGGATGAACAAATATTGATCATGACAAAGAATTAGTAAAATCTGAATTTATCTTGTTTAGGGTTGAATCGTTATGTGCAGATTGGGATAAGGATCTCTTCTGCTCCAGGCCGTTTAGATACAATGAATTATCATAAATAATTTAACACAATGTATGGCATATATTAGGCACATAAGTGGATGTTTTTCTTTCCCAAAGAGAAACCATACTTTGGCATTTCTAAGCAAAAATATGATTGGTTTTTCTCCATAACTGAGAAATATTTTTATGCCCGTATTTTTTGGCTTTAACCCCACAGCTGTTGCTTGCATGTATATACGTGCATGACATGTATAGGAAATTGAGGGAGTTTTGCAATTTGGATATCTATCTCACATGCGCTAGCTAGAAATACAGCAAGCAGCAGCCTTTATCTTAAGCATACTTTGGTATGTTTTCATTTCCAGTGCTTCTAATTTTGGTCTTTCTATCTTTGATTGCATAATTAATCTTCACATTATGAGTGATTTTCCCAGTGATTGAAAGAAATCATTTCCTGAAAGCTTAAAAAATCACTGCTACTGAAATATCTTCATTTGCATTGGAATGTCTTCATTTGCATTGGAACTTACCAAAGTGTAGTCTATGAGTCACCTGTATGGGCATCACCTAGATGCGTTCTTGCTGCCAACCTCAGCTGTTAAGTGTACATTTTGTTTCTGTGGTGATCCCATGAGCGTGTATAGTCTTAAGAAGAAGCTCCGGGGGCACAGCAGTTATGCCCGTCATTGTTCACCAAAAGGCCAAGCATTTGGACCTACAGCAGCTTCTGGGTCACTGAATTGGAATTAGCTCAGTGTCAACAGTTTGTTTTTTAATATGAAGCAGACAACTTGGGCACAAATTCTGGCTTGTTGGCCTTCTGCCTTATTCAGGTTTTTGTTTTTGCTTTTTTGGGGGGGG